>PVKB01000032.1:1355521-1445717 GCA_004027205.1 Ctenodactylus gundi
CCCCCCCCCCCCCCCCCCGGCAAGAGTACAGATGGGATAGGGGAGACCCGAGGGAGGGAAAGGGGGCCCCCACACGCAAGTGAGGCCCTTGCCTGCAGTCCCAACACTCTGGGAGGCTGATGCAGCACGATTCCAAGCGTGGCCCCAGCCTGGACAGCTCAGGGAAACCCTGTCTCAAAGGCAAAACTAAAACTGGGCTGAGGATGTAGCTCAGTGTGAAGGCCCTGGCTCTACCCCCAGTACATACATAAATACACGCAGGAGTAAGGCCCGTACCCAGCTGCCGCAGAAAGAGTAAGGTCAGAAGCAGCCCAGCCGAGACCGGGTCTCCCACGCCGCCCCTCAGGCGCCCTGGCCCCGCCCCGCCGCGCTCCACAAGGCGGTCCCGTGTTCTTCTTTTCCTCTAGTGACAGCCACAGCCGCCGTGGAGTTGGCGACACAGCCTGCCACCTCCTCCCTCTGGGTCTTATGCCTTCAGCCGGGGCTGTGGAAGCAGCTAGCTGTGCCCCTGTGGATGAGGACCAGGACGCCAGCGCCTCTCCCCGCACCTCTCCATCAGCTCAGACAAGAGCAGACGTGCAAACCCACTGCTGAAGGACTGGGGCCACGCGGGAAAGCCAGATGCGGCCACACGGAGGACCTGGGCGCAGGGACCCGGGGCAGTTGCCTGGCTAGAGGATACTTTGCTTCCCCTTGGCTGAAAGAGACCTGCAGACGTGGACACCTCTCTCTGGGGCCTGGGGTGCCGTTCGGATATGGCGGGGCCTGGTAACAGGGCTGCGCCTGTGGCTCACGGCTCTCCACGGCCTCTCGGGTTCAGTCTTCCGTGCGGAGGAAGCTGTGGGAGGCAGATGCCGCCTCGGCCCGGAGCAGGGCAGCACCTGGCGGCCACACCTGGGCACTGAGCATCTCTGGCCTCCCCAGGAAGCGTCTGTCCACGGTGCTCCATGGGACAGGACAGGCTGGCCTCTGCCGGTTGGGACGCAGTCCTGCAAGTCTGGCAGGCCTTGCCTCCTCAGCTCTCAAGCTGAGATCGCGTCTTCTTCCTGTGCAGCGAAGCTGCGACGAGTCTGACTGACGCAAGACAGTGAGCCAGGGTGGGATGGTCTAAAGGAAACCAGGTCCCGCCCCAGATCGCGGCCTCAAGCGCTGTGGCCAGGGCTGGCTGGGTGGCGCTGCCTGGTGACCTGGGGCAGCGTCAATGAATCTTCTTGTGCGTTTCTTTTCTCTCCTACTTGGTGAGGAAGCAGCTACACCAACATCTGAGAGGGTTTCCTGTGAGTTCAGCATGTAAGACCCAGTGGCCCAGTGGCCGGCCTTGGGGCTCCCTGTTCCAGGGGACACCGAGCAGGAGAATGCTGAGAGCTGTGGGGTTCCTGGCTACCTCCTGCCTGTCTCCACGGTCAAGCGAGGGAAAGGTCAAGTGAATTTGTTAACAGCCACCAAGTGGGTATATTTTAATTCCCGGCAGGCTCTAAAAATCAGTAACTCTGTGGTATATGGCTGGTGGGTCTAACCCAAAGTGAGACTTACTTGGTAAAGTTGTTCTATGCACAGAAAACTCAAGTATTAGCAGTGCTATATTCATCCTGCTGTTGTAAGCAAGTTATGATTCTGTGGCGGTGAAGCAAGGCCCATTTTCTAACACAAGTGCAAGTCCGAGCCTGTCTGTGTCACGAGAAAAGTCACTGCGGGTGGGAGCAAGGCGGGACACTCCGCAGGCTCTAGGTCGTGGCCCAGGCAGGGTGTTTGGGTTCGAAGACTTCTCTCTGGAAGGGTTTCATGACCAGATCACCCTGGAGCTGATATCATGGGCTTTGCTCTGTGCCATATTCTTTTCGCTGGGCCCTGACTTTTATTTTTTTTTCTCTCTGCAATTCCAGTTGTCTTTGGGGTCTCTGGTGTCGGCAGTTTGTGGGATCACGTGGAGCGGCTGTCTCCCCGGGTCGCCCTGCTCTCTATTCTCTTTTCTTGCCAACATTTCTAGAGGAATCGGTGGGTGTATTCAACAGGTGTCCTGAAGGTTTCACCTTTTTGTCGTTTGCTGGGTGTGCTAATGCTTTCCTAGATGTGGACCTCCTCTTGCATGAGTCCCTTGTCTCCCTGCAGACAGGCTGATAGCACAGCCTTTCAGAAGTTCCTGTGTATGTCTGTGGAATTTAGGTTCCCCAGATCAGCCCTTAACATCATAGGTTTTAAAAGAATCACCTCCATTTCTGTCTGAAGATGTCCTGTCAGGTTTTGGTGACATAATGTTTGTCTTTCTATTTACAAATCTGGTTGCCTTTTGTATTGCCTTGTGAGTACTCAGGGGATCTTACTGGAAAGGCTTCTTCCAGCGTCTGTGCCTAGCCTCAGGACCTGGCAACAAAGCCTTCAGCCCCCCCACCCAGTGCCCTCTGGGCCAGTGGCCAGTCACCTGATCTCTGGACTGTGCGCGCCCTACAGCTTCTTTCTGACTCACCCACAGACATGACACATGATGCTTGGGAAAACTGCGGCACTGTGGGCCTTCGGCTCCTTCCTCCAATTTACCTGCCTGACTTTTCTACAGTGGCATAGAAACAGATGTCCTACCATTACAGGACTGAGACAGGCTGGTCTCTTAGGTCACTGGTAGTGTGGTAGACCCCTGACATTGGGGTTCAACAACATGGCTGACTCCCAGAGTGCCTCACGTCTCAGGGTTCTGAGAAGGGCTGTCTTACCTGACACCTCCTGGGTGACACCCTGCGCACACAGGCCCAGTGTTTCCATGGTGATGGTAGATGAACTTCACCCGCTGTCTCATTCATGATTTCACACTTTTTCTCGTCCCACTCTGTGCTCCATGTCCAGAGGTCATGGACACACTCAAGGGAAAACAGAGTACGGAGGTCAGTGACTCAAGTTCGGAAGGGGAGGCCTCGGAGCCAGGCATGGCATCGAGGCACTGCAGCTCTTGAGCTCAGGGGCTTCAAACCTTAGGGGCCAAGCGGCAGTGCCCAGGGCACCTGGGGGACTCAGGTCCAAGTTTATGGTGGAAAGTAAGAAAACATGCAGATTTTGGAGAATCCTGATGATCATGTGGCTTGGCAGCAGAGCTAGGAAGAGCTGAGGGCAGAAGGGATCCTGAGAAATTTGTCTGAGAAGAAGAGCCAGGGACAGATGGTGGGGGCGTCTTCCCAGGCACACTGGCCTGGTGACGCCACCAGGAGACCTCAAACACAGAGCTGGGGTAGGAAAAGGCCCTTAAAAAAAAAACCAAAAACAAAACCTTTTCCTCCAAATCCAAGCTACACATTTATTTGCCTTTAAAAGGCAAATAACCGTATGTGGCTTAATGAAGAGCAACTTCCTGTTTTGAAGAGCAACTTCCTGTTTCGGCACTCACTGGTTGTTCTCAGACCAAAGTGTTCATGCTCTTACTCTTTGCTTCACCTGGTGGTTTTTTTGTCGTTTGTGATTTTGTATTTGCTCCTTGCTGTTAGAGGTGATTTGTTCACTGCCTGTAATTCACCTGAACATATCTGGCCAAACTTGTGACTTGCCTCATGGTGGCATTTGTGTGTGTGTGTGTGAACATTTTTTGTCAGTCATTTTTCCCTGTCTTCTCTTTCTGGTTACATCTAGATCACGGGCTCATCCTTTCTTGGTAATTACTAGTTGAATGAGAATGGGTTGAGCTGCACCGAGTTTTTGTCAAGGGCTGATGTGGGCTGTGTCCCACGCTCTAACACGTTTTCTTGTGACTCAAAATTGGGTGGGTTTTGCTCTTCTGAAATAATGAGCTGCACGACCAATCAGGGAGATTTTTGTAACATTTGCTGAGCTAGTTTTCTGTTACTAAAGTAACTACATGAGATTAATAAGTTTACAAAGAGGAAGGGTTTTTTTGGCTCACGGTTTTGAAGGCTTCAGTCCAAGACCAATGGCCTCATAGCTTGTGGGCCTGTCTCAAGGCAGCACATCATGGTGGGGAGTGAGCTGCAGGGAAAGCTGCTCCCCCATGTAGCCAGGAAGCAGAGCGGGAGGTGGGAAGGGGCTGGCTGCCATTATCCCCTTAGGAAGCTCACCCCCAGTGATCTTAATCCTCCTGCTAGGCCCGTTTCTTAAGGGTGCTGCCACCTGCTACTCTGTGCTATGTTGAGGACTAGCCCTTTACTACATGAGGCACTCCAGATTCAAACTATGCAGCAGGGAAACTGTAGCGAGTACTGGTAAAAGTGTTCCCACCTCTCCTCTCTTACTTCATAAAGGGCCACCATTACTCCTAAGGGGCTCTGGTGTCCCCAAGCGTCTCTCTTCTCCACACCAGATAACCACACATTTAAGTTGATGCCTATGGTCACTTGCTTTTCTTTTAAAGTTTTACCGCATTTTTGCTATATTTGGAGAATCCATTCACTGCTTTTACAAGGCCTTGGATGGTACACATAAATGTGTGGGTTTTTTATTTTTTTTGTGGTACAGAGGATTTTTTTCTTTACTTAAAAAAAATCTTTTTAAATTTACACATCACCTCCCTTTCCTTTTCCCATCCTCTCACCCTGCCCCAACTTTCTCTTTCCCTCTCCACAAAGTTCATCTTCTTACTTTCTTCTGTATCTCTTATGATTTGGTTTCTCCTATTAGAGAAACCATATGATATTTAACTTTCTAGGTCTGATCCATCTTACTGAGCATAACAATCTCAAGGTGCACCCATCTTCCTAAAAATGACTCAAATTTGTCATTCTTAATGGCAGAGTAATATGCCATTGTGTCTACACACATCTTCTTTATCCAGTCATCTGCGCTTGGCGTATTGGCATCTTCCAAGATTTGGCTGTTGTAAATTGTACAACATGGGTATGCATGTGGCACACAGGATTGAGCTCAGGGCCTTCAGCTGAGTGACATCCCAGATCATTTTTTATTTTTGATTTTTAGTCAAGGTCTCACTAAGTCACTAAGTTGCTCAGGCTGGGCTCAAGCTTGGCAACTGTCCTGCCTCAGCCTTTCAGAGTGCTAGGATTACAGGCCTGGGCCATGGGGAAGGGACTGGCTCCGCAAATGACTTAGCCTGTTTGTGACTTAGCTACTGCACAACAAGTTGTGTAAACAAACCATCCTTGGACTCTGCAGGACAACACACTAAGTGTTTGCGATGAGGGGAAGTGGGGTTTGGGGAGCTTGGGTCTGGGTTCCACACTGTGTCTAATTCTGGTCCAGGGCTGTCTGGTCTCTGTGGATCTGGGGTTCCCAGAGTCATGGTCTTTGATTGACAGGAGGCAGAAGGAGCATATGAGACCTCAGAGCCAACACGTAAGAACATTTTAACATTTCTCTTCGGTCATGTCTGTGGGTCACATTGCCCAAAGTCAAAAAATGTCACAAAAATACACAATATATTATGCCACGTTGCATATAAAGCTTTCTCATTTTCACCAACAAAGACGGTGTTTTCTTGTAATGTTTTGTTTATTGTAAATTTTTCTCAATAAACATTTCAACAATGTCTAGGTTTGGCTAGTGAGAACTGCTATTTTGACGTTTTGCAAGTGTGTCCTGCAGCAGATACTCAAGGATTGCTATAGATAAGGTAAATTGTTAGCATAATTATCCAAAAATTTGAAGCAAATTAGAAAAATGATTTACATGACATTTAAACGTTCTGAGTATTTTTTTTTTTTATTCAGTATAATTGGAGATCATCGACTCTCAGGGGCTAAAACTTTGTTGACTTATTTTCTAGTTGATTAGGGCCCAACTCTCTTATAACTTTCTAATAGTGAAGATTAACATTTTTTAAAATTCAGCAATGGAAATTATGATACACTCGTTCTTATATCCTCATTGAATTAATCTTGCATTATGCTGCTTCCTTTATTAATAAGCTGAAAATCTTGACCTACGCTCGTCATTTATTTTTATGAAAATTGGCTTTGGCCATTTACGAATGACACATTTATCAAGGAGTGGAATCGTGAGTTCAAATGACATTTAGTTTCACTGGATAAGATCAAAGTGTTCTCCAGAGTGACTGACCTTGGGACAGATGGCCTGCCAGCTGCTCTTGGGCAAGGTCTGTTACTCTGGACTTAGCCACACCCCATTTTTTCTTTTTTCTTTTTTCCACTATTTTTATTAATATGCAAATGTGATACATAGTATTTACAATGAATTTCGGTGTTTCATAGATCTATGTATCACACTGACTTCACAATCCCTTCCCATCTTCTACCCTCCCACCCCCTCTCTGTCGCTTCCCCCGGCTCCGGCTATCACTTCCTATGGTTCCAAAGAATGTCTGTGTTCTGGGTTTTCCAAGTCCGAGAAACCATACAGTGTTTAACATATTAATCTACCGCGCCTAAGTCATTTCATTCAAGTCACCACTCTACCCCAGCTTCCTATTCCTCTAATGGGTTCGCAGTCGTCAAATCTTGATATCTCCTTTCTGAATCCAACCAATCCCATCATTGGGATATTCACCAAAAGTTTTTTTTTTCCATATTTTCCTACAACTTTGTTGTTACTGTTAAACCTGGCCTTACCCACCAGCTCACACTAGAAAATAATTATAAGTACGTAGTTCAAAAGACTAGTTAATTTGGGAGAGAAGAGAATAAATAAATAAAATTCAATTGCCTTAGCTGAATACTGGAAGGTGCATATTTGTACATTCACAAGGTTATCTTTACATCCATCAGTTTCCTTAGGATAAACTTTCATTAGTGACCTAATAAGTGAATTGCTACAACAAAACAAAGTCAAAACCATATCACATTGCTGCATTAAATGAACTTAAATCTATACCATATAAACATACTTAAAGTGACAGACATGAAGGCAAATCTAGTTATTTCAGAATTTCCTGACTTTCATATCTTATTTACTCATATTTCACTGATTACTAACCTACCTTTTTCTCAGCTCCTTCTCCTCTTGCTGTTGTCACTTTTTCTCTGGGGTCATTGGTGTCGCTGGTCTCCCTTTCGCTGTCCAAGTTTCCTTTAAGTATTTTCTGCAATACTGGCTCAGTGGCTGCAACCAAACAACTTTGATCAGAAGAGATCCTCATCACGACACATCATAATTAAAATTCTAGAAACCCAACACAAAGAGAAAATACTAAAAGCAGTAAGAGAAAAACAGAAGGTGACTTACAAAGATAAACCCACCAGCCTAAGGGCAGATTTTTCAATCCAAACTCTAAAAGCAAGGAAATTGTGGAGCAATATCATCTAAGCACTTAAAAATACATAAATGCCAACCAAGACTGCTATATCCAGCAAAATTATCTTTTAATTTAAAGGGAGAACTTAAAACTTTCCACCTCAGAGACAGCTTAAAGCAATTTGCACCCATTTTTTCTCCATCAAGTTAAATTGCTCCCTGCAAACGTGCTTGTGGGGTCTCCTTGGAGCTCGCTCCCCACCCTGTTAGGGTGAAACCAGGCCCCACCAAGTCTTTCGTAGCCTGTGCGCCACACCCCATCCTGCAGCAAGAGGCGGGGCTCAGAGGAGCTCCTACTGGGGCCACCCAAGGTCGGCAGCCTGGAGCACCTACTGTGCCAAGTCCGTACAGCTTCCGCCTCTATTTTATTCTGGAGTTTGGCATTTGTTTGAAATCTAGATTGTTGGAAATTGGATGGGCATGTGGGCAAGAGCCCTCAGACGGTATCTGAAGTGGTGAGGACAGTCACCTGGGGGCTGGTCACCAAGGGCGGCGGCTGGGGACCAAAAGACAGAAGAAGCTTTTGATTCCTGTGCTTTCTGCCTCTGGGACCCCCTAAATACACCCACAGTCCCCCTCCGTTCTTGGGCCTCTGCCTGGCCCGCGTCCTTTGTGAAGTCCTCCTTCCCTGAGATGATGAGTTCACTTTCCTCTCATCTCGTTTGATACCATGCCACCCAAAAGGCCCGGGACAGTGACGGGCGAGTCTAGGGCCACCTGCCCTCAGGGAACCCCCATTTCCTTCCAGTGGAAGCCTTCTTCCCTTCTCCAGGCTCATCTCCACACCCAGCCTTTCCTCAGGCCCAGGGCTGCCTGCACCTTGCAGCTCCATCACCCACGACAGCCCGTGCAAACCTCACTCCATCCCAGGAGAGCGAGGATCCCTTCTCTGATGCGGCCTTCCCCTCCACGCTGCAAGCTTTCAGCCCGGCTTTAACTTCTTCATGTTACATACCCAGTCCACGTTGGATTTTTGATTTTTTGATTCAGAGACTCGCTAAGTTGCTCAGGCTGGGCTTGAACTTGCAAGCCTCCTGCCTCATCAGCCTCCCAGAGTGCTGAGATCAGAGCCAAGGGGCCAGGCTGCGGCCTTTGTCCTTAGCACCAGCTTGTTCTTTCAGCCCGGGACCGTGCCACAGCCTAACAACTTTCCGGGAGCCGGAAGCACCGCGCTCTCTCTCACCTGGTCTCCTCTGCTCCCAGCAGTTGGACCAGCCTGACGGAGTGTTCGCTCCCCATGGCAGGCTCGGACTCTCCAGCAGCCTGGTGGCTGCCCCTTGGGCCATCTGCCACGTGGCTAGACACTGTGCTCCTGATACTAACCGGAGCACAGGCAGGGATTCATCGTGAAGCGTACTGCTCTCGGCAAAATTGTGGTTATCAACAGAGACTGCTAAGACAAGCTTCACGCGCTCAGCTAAAGCCCCTCCGCCACGCTCCTCTTGGAGCCTCAGAACCTCCCACGATCTGGAAGTCGGGACACCCCCCTGCCCTATTTTGCCATATTTTTATTTGTTTATGCTTGTGACACATAACTACATTCATAGTGGGGAATTGGCACACATACCATATTTTCATATTTTAATTACCCGGCCTGGGACCGTGAACAACCTCACATCCACACATCAGTGGTCACACAGCATGTTCTAGGCCACCACGGTAGCGTGCCCCACTTCCCTGTCGGGGTATTTTAGCCCTGCTAGTCAGTCCTCTGCAGGGAAGGGTGTAGAGCGGCACTTGGGGCTCTTCACTCAGACCCAGAAGTCCTCCAGGAACCAGAAGTGGGGTGACTGAGAGCCCTCTGCTTGGAAATGACTGGAAGATACTGGTTGGAATTCCTTACTGTGGTAGACAGGGCCTCTTCCCTAGTGCGGAGGGGTCCTGGGACAACCCTCAGCCTGGGCAGAGCAGGCCAGTGCGGGGGTCCCCAGTCCACTGTGGGCCTCAGGGAGAAGGCACCTTCCCCCACCCCTTGCCTGGAGAGTGGCTTGGGGGGCAGTCACGCTTTGGATGGTTGCTGGGCCTATCGTGGTCAGGAGGAAGGGAAAAAGCAAGCCGAGAGTGGGTACAGGGACGCAACACCTGGTCTTGTCCTGTTCTCCTCCACCTGCGCCCTAAATTTCTCCCCAGAAGCCAGCCTTTGGGCACGTCTGTCCAGCCTGGGCCGCTGCGACTCTGGTGAGGTCAGCCTCCCAGTGCCACTCTTGTTGGGTGAACTTAGAATTCCTGGACGCCCAGGGAAACGCGTTCTTCCTTCCACAGTGACGCGCAGAAAGAGCGCAGGTTGCGAGTTCATAGTCTTGGACATGGAGGTCAATGTGGCTGTCCACGGCCGGCCGCGTGAAGGAGGCAGGCGCAAACTGCCGGCTCAGGGGTGAACGATACGGCTGTTGTCCAGCTGGGCACCAGGGGGCGCGCCAGGAAAAAGATGGGCGCTTCCTCAGCTCTTTGTGAAGCTGCAGCCTTCAGGAAATCTTCCCCCAGGGCCTGATTTCTCCGCATAACATGGCTGGGGTGGGCCAGGCGCGGTGGTGTGTGCCTGTAATCCCTGCACACTGGGAGGCTGAGCCAAGAGGATGGCAAGTTTGAGCCCAGCCTGGGCAACTGAGTGCTTTAGTGAAACTGTCTTTAATAAATAAATAAATAAATAAAAATAATAAAAGGCTGGGGAAGTAGCTTCAAGAAAGAAGCCTGGGTTCAGTCCTCTGGACCACCAAAACCCAGCAACACACAAAGAAGCACAAACACCACCTGAGCCACAGCCTTGCAGTGCAGGCCCGTGACAGCCTCTCCCAGGGCATCACGGCGGTGGAGACCAGCGCCTCGTGCAGCAGGAACTGCTGCTGTCGTACGTTTCTGGTGTTCTCCAGGGCACCCGTGTGTGAGAGTGTTAGACATCCGGAAGAGCAAAAGAATCCAAAGAAATCGGTCAGAAGTGAACCCAAAACGGGCGAGCGCAGCAGGGGACTATGCTCGCCAATTCTTATTAGCGCTCGTGATTTACCACTCTGGAGACTGAGCCCAGGGCCTCCACACCGCGCTGCAGCCCCAGCTGCCGCCTTCTCCTCCTCACTTCTCCAGTTTTGAGACAGTTTCTTGCCAAGTGACTAAGTGGCCAAAGCTGGGCTTGAACTTGTGATCCTCCTGCCTCACTCCTGCCTCAGCCTCCCAGAGTGCCGGGATTTCGGGCCTGTGCCACCAGGCCACCCTCTTGAGTGGAACAGCAGAGCGGCATGCAAGTGCTAGAGGCACCCTTCTGACCACGGTGTGGGAGACAGGAAGGAGGAGGAAAGGACCAAGCATTCCCGGGGCGATTAGTGCAGAAGCAGAACCCGTGGATGGACTTGAAGCCCCAGAGTTGAAACGTCAGCTACTCATCTGGTCATCTGGCTGATTCTTAAACTGTTTTCTATAATTCTTTCTATGTTTGACCCATTTTTTAATTGAAAACAAGATCATTAAAATAACTTAAAGAATAGGAAAGCTTACCAGCACGACAGAAAGTTGTTTGGTCCGGGGTAGAGTAGCTACCCGAGCTATCCACATATGTCATCTGCGGACATGCAGGACGCATCACTAGATGTCGTGAGCATGGGAGGAAGGATGATCCCGGGGCTGGAGGCCGGCTCGGAGACCCAGCCCCACGTCCCTCACATCTCTGGGTGTCTTAGGTACTTTTTCGTTGCTGTGACTCAATACCCGACGCCCACAAACTTAGGAAAGGAAAGGCTTATTTTAGCTCACAGACTCGAAGGTCACAGTCCATTTAGGGGTGGCCGGCAACAATCGAAGTACATGGCAGAGAGAGAGGTGAAGGCAGCTTCCCCGGACAAACAGGAAGACACGCTGAGGCTAGTTGAGACTAGTCCCAGTCCTTAGGAAGGCAGGTGCAGCTTATGTATCCTTTCAGGTCTCTGCCCAGTAACCAGTCCCTCCTGCATCCAGGTGTGGCCACTACACACCGTTAATCCTAACTTAACTGCAATCCACCCCTCCAGACCAGACCCCAATCCACCAACATCACATGGTTCCATTAAAATACATGAGACTTTTGGGGGACACTCCAGATCCTAACCACAACAGTGGGCTTTCTCTGCCTCCTCCAGGCCTTTGACCTTGAGCTGTGCTGTGTCCTTGATCTCCTGTCCTGCAGCTGCCATCATGAATTGGTGTTGCCTCCTTGCTTCCCTTGTTCCATCTTCTCATCTGATCGGCTACTGGCTCCTCCGTCTCCCACAGCCTCTTGTCAGCCATTTTGAGCCTTCTTTGTGATCTCACAGATGGCCATTGTGGCCTCTCCACCCCTGACCCTGTCAGCTGACCTAATAAATCCCCTTATGTAATCTCTCTCTCTACTCTCTCTCACACATGCACACACGGGCACACACACAATTTCTGTTTGCCTAGACAACCCTACTACACCTTTTCCCCTCAACCTTCCAGAATCTTCCTTGTCTGCACCCCCAGGACTCTCCCGCTTAGCAGCACCCCCACGAGCTCATTGCTCCAACGTCGTGAGGTAACGACGTGTGTCAATAAGTGGCACAGGTGAGATTTAGACTCTCACAGAAGTTCCATTCGAGCCAGTGAGAGAGAGGCAGGTGAGCAAATGCTGAGTTCTGAGAATGCAGTTGGGATTTTTGCTTTCCTGGACCTCTTAATGGCCGCCGCTGCTTTAAGATATGTCAAAACAATTGACCTGGACAGGTTGAGCATCCCGATGCTTGAAAGCACTTGAATTAAGGAGTATTTTCTTCTCCTTGGGCTCATGAGAGCATGGGGGGAAACAGAAGCCATAGGAAAACAACAGAGACCGACGCTGCAATTAAATGTGATTTACCACAACCTAAGTATCAGCGTCACACAGCGCCAGATTAAAGCGTTTAAGAAGATTGCTGAAAAGGGGGCTTTTTTCCTATCTAAGTGAGACGCTGGCACGAGAGGCCCCAAAGACAGCCTGCCAGCTGCTGCTTTATGCGCCCGGCATGGCTGTACCCAGCGTTTCCTCAGTGGTTTTGAATTTTACATTGTCTGCAGAATTGCCACTTCATTAAAACTGCCTTGGAAGATCTCCTTGCATGGAGGTGGCTGTCAGCTGGTCTCTGTGTCGCCTGGGGGTGCAGAGTGTTTGCCAGAAGATATGCATGCAATCTTGGATTTTCTGTCTTCAGGGAAAATAATGGTTCGTCCAGGAAAAAAAAAGAGATGATTTTGATGATTTTTAAAAAAAGTTATTTAATCATTCTCTCCCCCTCCCCACCCCGAGACAGGATCTCACTCTGTAGCCCAGGCTAGCCCTGAACACACTATGCAGCCTAAGCCAACCTTAAACACATGGAAGTCCTCCTGGCTCAGCCTCCCAAATGCTGAAATTACAGGAAACTGTTTGCTTTTCTTTCAACTCCTAGGAGTTAAAATTTTCTGAGATTTGACCTTCTCATTGTGGTAATAAGCCAGAAATTCCAAAGGCAATTTTATTTTAGCAGTGACAACCATTACAGTTTGGGGTTCAGTGAGATTCGTGTAAATGTGGATGACGTGGGCATAGATATATGTAGATATCAGTGGCAAGGTAAAAAAAATGTGATTTAATGTGCATATTTTTAATTTTTTAAAATGTGCATATTTTTAAAAACAACGCACACACACGCACACAGGCCCGCCTGTGCTTCAGGAAGCTGTGTGGTTATTTCGAGGAAGGTCAAGTCTTTGTGTGGTTTGCATTTCTAAGGTTTTATTTCCCAGGAGAAAATATTGTAGAGATGCAAAAGCAATAGTCAGAAAATAGGAAAATTTTCTAAGGGGTCAAGGCCCACGGCAAACCGCAACTGATGGTCCTTCATGTGCCACACAGATAAAATATGTAGGATGTGTTAATTTTATTTATTGTGGCACTGAGGCCAGAATCCAGGCACACTCTGTCACTGACCTGCATGGCGAGCCCACCCTCCCTTTTTTTGAGATAGGTTCTCATTAAGTTGCCCAGATTGGCCTCAAACTTGTCATGCTCCTGCCTCGGCCTCCCAAGGAGCTGGGATTATGTTGAGGGCCACCACCTTGAAAAGTTTATTGGTGGTCATTTATATTAGATCTTCTATTTATACAAAACTTTTACCTTTTTCTGTAACTTTTTCTAAGCAGTGTGTAGTGTGTACGTGAGGCTTTCATTATGGATGGAACACTGGATTGTTTGTAAGAAACTTGAATATTCAACTTGACTGAAGTGGACCAGGGGAGCGGACGTTGGCCTGACTCGTCTTGGAAACGCATGGAGTCTCTGATACTGAAATTGAAAGGAACGTGCCCAATCGCTACGCTGTATGTAACAAACTTATTTCACATGCAGAGACAGGTAGAAAGTTCTGACACTGCTGTGCATGTGTCGTATTCACTGAACAATTAAGAAAAGGGATGGAAAACAGCGGGGCTGGACGTCTTCAGAACACACTTCACAGGGGAGCAGAGGACCGGGGAGGTAGACTCACCCACGCAGGAAGGGAGGAGGCAGCGGTGTGAATGCACACTTCCTGTAATCCAGGTACAGACACATTAACCCACATGCGTCCACACACAGTTAGTATAAGCCCGTATGTGCCCTTGTGCTGTGAGGTGACAATACCGTAAGTGTCACACTGGGTTCCGGGTCTTATGGCTGCCAATGTCCACTGAGAGGAAACAGAGCTCCCAGGGGCAAATGGCTGACTATAGGCCTGGGGCAGGAGGTGGACACATGGGGCCCTGAGTGCTTCGAAAAGTAAGGAAGGAGGAAAGATTTTTTTTGATGGGATTATGTCAAAGGGATGCAGTAACCCAGGAAGGGAGCTTCCAGAGCCAGAGTTGGCCCAGTTTGAGAAATAAAGTCGTGTTTGCTTATAAACCCAAATGTGAAACATCCATGGGTTTGTAATTATATAAATAAACTATCAAATAGATAAGTAAGAAGGAGTTGGAGGCAAATCTCCCATGTAGAAATCTATTTTATATCTTTAAAAAATATATTTACTCAAGACTCCGCCCTCAGAGAGGGGTGACATAAATTCTACTTCATGTTAGCCTGAGTCATGTGGCGGTTTCCTTCTAAAAAGCCCCCTGTGAGAAAGGGTCCTGGGGGGGAGGGTAACTCTGCAGTGGGGAAGTCCAACCAGCCCTGCCTTAGGCTGATGACCAAGGTCCACATCAGCAGGGACAGGTGACAGAGATAAGGGGTTCCCTTGGTCGCCCTTCACCTCTGCGATCTTCCCCTCCTGAACTCACCACGGCTACCTCATTATAAGAAAAACCTCAGACAAATTGTCAGAAAGAAACATGAGATATTTGATCAAAGATTCAGAAACAGGAAAGTCTGAGAAATGTCACAGCCAGGAGAAACCCGAGGAGGCCTGGTGACTGAACACAACGTGGGGCCCTTGACGGGACCTTCCAGACTGCAAAAAGACGTCAGATGAAAACCAAGGAATCTGAGTAACGCTAGACCTTGGCCAACGATCACGTGTCCATGTTGGTTGGTTATTTACTTGTTTTTGTAATACTGAAGAAAGAATCAAGGGCCCTTGCACAGAGCTGCATCCCAACCCATTTTTAAAAAATAACTTTTTTTTTTTTTTAAAGTTTGGGACAGGGTCCCACTAAGCTGCTAAGTTTCCCCGGCTGGGCTCAAACTTGTAATTTTCCTGCCTCAGCCTGCCACAGTGCTGGAATTACAAGCCTGTGCCACCAGGCCCAGCTCGATTTATATTGGTTTTACTAATTACAACAAGTGTATCATAGTAATGTAAGGTGACAGCCATTGGCAGAAAGTGCAGAGAGGTAGAGGGGAACATTCAGTACTAGGAATCACCAACTTTTCTGATATGAGGAACTGATTCTGCCGATGTGCCAGGAGGTGGAGCTCAGGTGGCAATATGTGTGATGGAGAACAGCTGTAAATACAGGGGAAGCTTCCATCTCTCAACTGCTACTCATTTCCTATGTGTGGACTGGTTCCCAGCAGGTCAGGAGCCAGAGTTGGAGACCTCTGTTCTGTACAATGACTTCAAGTTTTCTCTAAGTCCAGAACTGTTCTTAACAAGAAGGTCTACCAAAGTGATGGGGCTCTGGGCCTAGACACAAATTCAAAGGATTACATAGCAAATTCCCCAGGTCTAGGCCACTCATGACCTAGTGAACACAGATCTGAACTCAGGAACTCTAATGCCTGTCCTCACAGCTCCAACCCCGTGCCACACACACGAATCTAAACAGGCCCAAACTGTTGACTGACTGGCTATGTGCCGTTACTAGCAACATCATAGGAATTGGTGGCAGCCATCATGAATAATGACTTTTGCTTTAGGTGAGTTGGTTTGTAGACTTTTTCTCTTGCAGAAATTTGATATCCAGCACTGTTGACTATTGGATATTTTATGAGTTTGTGATTTAAAAAAATATCATTAAACTTGCAAAAAAATTCATGTCAGTAAAAACTCTATCCATATTGGAACTGGACATTGTTGAAACAAACAAGCAACTTAGAACATCAGGTTCTTGCCTGAAAAATTATTTCCGTTGTCAAGAGGCATTCTCTGGTGAGGCAAATACTGTGCCTAAGGCACTGAGTTCTTGCAAAAAGACATATGAAGAAGTTTTTTTCTTATGAAGACACTGGCCTCTCACCACTGGTTATTCTTAGTGTGCTATGAGTAAAATGCAGATTAAGAGATCAGAGCCTGTCCTAGGCAACGCACACCCTGAAAGGCTCTGAAGGTACAGCCTTGGAGGAGGACCCAGGGCAGCAGTTCTCTTCCATAATGTGAACGACGTGTCAGATCAAGATGGCACTGACTTTTGCATGCAGAACTTAAGAACTCAGAAATTTTAAGTCTACCGCTTGTAAGGTAAAGCTACTAGCAACTGGGGGTGGCTGAGGATTAACCCACGGCCTCACCTTCTGCATCAAGCTACCTTTCTACCCTTCTCATTTTTTTTCCCTTGAGAAATGATTTCTCTAAGTCACTGTCTAGCCCAGGTTGGGCTAGAACTTGTGATCCTCCTGCTTCAGCCTTCTGGAGTGTTAGGATTGTAGTTCAGCAATTGCTAAACTTAGCAGAACACAGTAAGGCCCAGGAAGATAAAAGCATGGGATATATTGTGCTTAAATGCTACAGTTCCAGAAGGAGCCCAGGCCCTTTCCTGGGGCTGCACAGGTCCATGGTGGTGTGCTCTGGGAAGGAGTCCCCAGCTCCAGCTCTGGGCCTGTGTTTCCGTCCACCCTTCTGTGACAATGAGTACAGGAGGGACTTTGTGCTGTTGGCACGGGGCTCATGATGTCATCAGATCTCACCATCTTCTTTGGATCCTTTCCTTTGGCTACTGTTCTCCACTTCTGTCCCAGAGAAGGAATGAAGTTAATGCTTTAAAAAACAAACAAACAAACAAACAAAAAAAAACAGGGTCTCACTATGTAGTCTAGGCTGGTCTTGAACTCACTACGAAGCCAGGGCTAGTCCCGGACACATGGCAATCCTCTTGCCTCAGCCTCCCCAGTGCTGGAGTTACAGGTATGTGCCACCACACCCAGTTTATGTGGTACTGGGGAATCAAACTCAGGGCTTTGTGCTTGCGAGGCAAGTGCTCTAACCACCATACTATTCCACCAGTCCCAAGTTCACTCTTCTTTTGTTATTTGCTCTGGCAGCCAGTGGTGAAAGTGAGAGCCCGTATGCAGGAGGGTGTGGTGGCCCGAGTTGCTCAGGACTTACTTTGGCCCTCTGCAGCCTTGGTACATCTAGGTGACACTGTGACTCCCCAAGCAGGAAGGCCAGGGGTTCTCTACAAAGTGTCTGCGTGTTTCCATGGTGGGTGCATCATTGGGGGTGAGGTGGGAGAAACAGCATGGATTGCTGGGTGCCTGACAACGCCCAGAAGGGAAGACTAAGTCAGAGATCCCTGCCCCCAACTCCAGGATGACCTCCAGGGAATCTCGGCACCTGCTCTAGTGCATCACTGGATATACTGTTGGCTTGGGGTGGGGGGGGGGGGTGCCAAGACAGGAGAGAGGGACTCATGGGCGTTCCTTCTAAGTCTTGGTCTTTCCAGCAAGCGTGTAGCCCTGCTGTGCTCTCAGGATCGTGATAAATATATATCATCACAGGCCGTGTACTGTGGCCTGTTCTCTTGCCACCGCTGCCCCCAGGGCCTCCTTCCCAGCTCTCCCAACCTGTCCTACCTTCATCTACTGTCTGTAAACACAACCACGGAAAAGGGTCATACCTGTGTGGTCAGCCAGTGTCTGGCAGTTGCAGATTCTCTACAGGCATCTGCGAGTCAACTTTCTATTCTGTAGCTCTAGCCTCCAGTGCAGCCTCCCCTTGTGTGAAAAAGACCCGTTGTGGATAAATACAGGCTGCCAACAGGAGGACAAGACTCGGGCAGGCGGCCCAACAGATGGCTCGACTCGGCACCAGCCACGGCCAGCATGGCAGACGGCAGCTGGCTTCTGGTCGCGTCTTCAGAAGGAGTCACAACTATAGAATAATTGTGGGATGACAGAAATTCTTGGTATGCTTCCACCCAAAACCAAACTTTAGACATTCTTTTTCAGGGCTTTGAATCCACAGTCTTCTCAGTGGTCCCCTCAAAGCTGTGGCCACCTGAGCTGAGTGGCTTGTGTGGGAGTGAGGGGGCATTCTGTGTGGCTTGATAGAGAGGGACAAAGTCTCGACCCTTCAATCTCAGCCGGGGTCTTGGTCCTTTGGCCTGAAGGCAGCATCTACACAGCCCAGGGAGTGAGCAGGTGACCTGCACAGGGTGTTTGGAACAGTTAATTTTATGTGGCAACCTGACAGGCCTAAGGAATGCCCAGGGAACTGGTAAGTCACCGTTTAAGCGTGTCTGTGACAATGCTTCCAGAACAGATCAGCATTGAATTGGTGGAGTAAAGCCATCGCGCTCACAAGATGGCGGGCAGCATCCGAAAACAAAGAGGTGAAGGAAGGCTCCACCGGCTTTCTGCTTTCCTCCTGCACTCAGGCCTCCCCTGGTCCTTGGGACACTGGGACATACACCATCTGGGCCTGCGGATGAGAGGGAGGCACACGGTGGGCTTGGGAGGGCAGATACATCCAGCTCCTCAGCTTAAGAGTTAGTTAACTTCCAGAAGCTTCCATCTCCCAACTGCAGAATGGGCGAGATGTCCAGCTCATACCACGGCCTGGAAGGCAGGGCTCCCGGAACAGTGCTCAGAACCTAGGTGTGTGGCCCTTCCGAGTCTCACCCTACCCCTTTCCTGTTTCTGCTGCTGTCACCTCAGAGACCATCACCCTCTGCAGGGTTCAAAGCCTGAAATGAGGCCCCCTCCCAAGCCTCACCACTGGATCTCAAGAAGAGCTGGGAATATCTCCTTCAGGACCCCTTGTCTCCCTGCAGAGAGGCTACCCTGGCATTTCACAGCTCCTCCACCTGCCCTATGAATATTCATGCTATTAGGGTGCCAGTCGCGCATGGAAGCATCAACCAGAAAACATCATGGGTGCCAGCCCAATCCTACCAGGTGTAGCCCATCCAGCCGGGATGCTCCTACCAGAAAATGTGCTAGGACAACCACTCCTGTGTGTGCGCTCAGGGAGGGGCTGGCTGAGGGTGGCTTTGCTTTCCTCTTGTAACTAGAGAGCTCTGGATCAGAAGGCTGCAGTCTTTCGGAATCCGTGGGCTCAGGCTAGAGCGGGACCCCACAGCCCCAGGGCATCTCTGGGACCTGCGACCTTGGGGGTGTGTGGGCACCTGCACGTCCTGGAGCCCTCTGGGGGACACCAAGGGGGACAGCCTCCACTTCCCAGGCAGCCAGCTGGGAGGCTGCTGCCCTCCAATGGAGAATTGTAGGGTGGATTTGTTTCTGTTTAGGAGGTGGGAAAATGTATTTATTTGTAAAATTCCTCTCCCCTCTGTAGGTCTCTACAAAACCAGCAGAACCCAGGCAAAGCTGAAACTGCTTCTCTTTTCTGCTTGACTCCAGGTCCTTTGGTGGGACGGAGGCAGAGGATGTTTAATTTTTATAATATATTCTATCACAGAGATGGCAAGGAAAACATTCAGGAAATATAAAACCCCCGAGGTGAGACAGATTTTGAATATATCTCAGCTGTTGACAGAATCAGAACTTTCTAATATGGTTTTGTTTCAATACAACACCTTAAAACGTTTTCTTTTCTTTTCTTTTTATCAGCAGAGTCTGGCTGGAGTCACAGCGGAAGTTATCTCCTTAGAGCAGTTCTCACTTCCTGGCTAATTTTCACAACCTCTCTCTTCTAACAGCTCTATTTTTTAGATTTTTTACTTGCAAGCCGGCTGGGAGGATGTTGGTAAATGAGAAGGTGAAAGTACATTCTAGAATAAGATTTGATTTGCTCCAAGCTCTCAAAAGAGGTCTGTGACAAAGGTTAAGCCATGAAATCATAAGTCATGGGGATTTCCTGGGGTCACCGGAAGCCAACCCAGAGATGCCACCAGCGGAGTCTCCTGAGTAGAGGATCTCATTCCGGCCAGGAAAGCCACACCTGTCCTGTTTATATTGCAGGATTTCTGGTCCTACCAAAGGGCTTAGGCTAGAGACCTCTTCTCTTCGCCATGCAAAACAGAATCAAGTGAAAGGGGATTTTGGAGAAAAAGCTCAAACAATGCTGGAAAGAGGTGGCTTTGCTGTTGTTGTTGCTTTTGGAGGGGACAGGGTCTTGCTTTGTAGTCTAGGATGGTCCTGAACTAGCCTTGGCCACATGGCGATCCTCCTGCCTCAGCCTCCTGAGTGCTGGGGTTACTGCCACACACCAGCACACCCAGCTAATCTTTATAAGGAATCAAATACATTTCCTTGAGCACGCCAGAATAAAATCTGACTGATTCGCTGCAGGCTCTCAAAAGAGTTTAATCACTGAGCTATGCTCTTGGCCTTGGAATGAGCTTGTTAGAGGAAAAAACAACACGAAAGAAAGAAAGAAAGAAAGAAAGAAAGAAAGAAAGAAAGAAAGAGAAAGAAAAGAAAAAAAGAAAGAGAGAGAGAGAGAGAAAGACAGGAACTCAAGAGTACATGCAGAATTCAACTAAAATGACTTCTAGTATTCTGTAACCCCAAAGCATTTATATTAGGTTTATGTCTTCAAAATGGCTTTTGGCTATAAAAGTGAGATAAATTCAAATGTCCTGTTCTTCTGAGAACACCGGAAAAGCCAGAATGACTAGAGGTAATGAAGAACAGGTAGATGTTGCCCACAAAACCATCTAGTTGCACTTGGGCATGGGCACAGCCTTCCCTTTTGTGGTCTTTACAAGCACAGGATGTGAGCACGTAGATACGGTGATTTCCCATGAAGCCTTTCACTGTGATCCTTAAATGTGATCCTTCGCTCTTCTAATTCCTGCAGTTCCTATTTTCAAGATCCGAGGAAGTGGACAGTTTTCCTTTGGCGCCATGAAAGCGGTTTAATGGAAACACCGGTATTTTTCCACAAGTTCCAGCTGACCGCACCAGGGTAGTTTAATATCATTTTTAAGTGCACCACATAGAAGAAAATAATCAAGTTTTGTGGCTCTCCAGTCGATTTACGTTCAGCTTCCCCTGCATTCACACAGCAGAGCCGTAGCCGTGGAGTTACTGCATTCTTCCTGCAGGAAGTGTGCTGCGGACAGGGGACAGAGTCTGACATACAAGAAAGGAGAATTGGCCTTTATAATGGAGTGTGGCAAGAGCGAGGTGTGGTGATCCTCACCTGTAATCCCAACATTGGGAAGCTGAGGCAGGGGGGTTGCTGGGAGTTCAAGGCCAGCTTGGACTAAACTGCAAGATCCTGTCTCCAAAACAAAAGAAAAAGACTGGGGGAGCCGAGCAAAGCAACCAAAGGCCACAAACCTCTGTTTTTAACTAGGTGAAACAGGCCATGGTGCCACAAGAGCCCAAGAGTTAAGCAGGGCCTCAGGACACCGGAGAGCCCGCTAGGACATCGTCCTGCGCCATGGGGACTGACATGAAAGCACCTGTTTTAGGGGTTTGCAAAGGAAAGTGCCTGGAAGAGAGGGAGGCTGTCCCCTGCGCCCACAAGGCTTTGGGGAAGATTCACACAAAGCTCTGGTGTCGGGGTGGAGGAAGGGCCCTGCGGTTAAAGCGCTTGCTTAGCAAGTGCTAAGTCAAGTGCTAAGTACCCGAGTTCGATTCCCCAGCACCACATAAGCTGGGCGTGGTGGCGCACGCCTGCAATCCCAGCACTCGGGAAGCTGAGACAGGCGGATTGCCCTGAGTCCAAGGCCTGTGTGGGCTCCATAGTGAGTTCAGGACCAGCCTGGACCACAGAGCGAGACCCTGTCTCAAAAAAAAAAAAAAAGTTCTGGTGTCTTCACTCTAAACACGGGTGTGTCTGTCCCCTCCTTGCCTTCCAGGCGGGCTTGGGGAGGAGACGCCAGGCTCCCGTGAGCTGTACATCTTCCCAGCGTCGTGGCGCTGCACCTTGGCTCTCTGAGGACACAAACCGAGTAGGATAAATGGGCACATCATGGAAAAACCAACAGCCGTGGATGATCGGACCAGCATCCCAGGTCAGGCTAGCGGGGAGTGATGGTGTCCTTCTCTTACCCCACGCTTGACTTTGTAGGGTGGCTTAGGGGAATGGCGCCCCGGAGCGGGCTCCTGCCAGTGGGAAAGGGCCAGTTCTGTGGTCCCTTCCCAGCTTCGCGTTCAGAGTTGTCAAGCGGGTAGGTTGAAATTGGCCACGCTGGGAGTTATATGCATCATGGAAACCGGCAGGTGCTCTGTGCAGAGCCCTTCACAAGCACACGTGTGTAGTGTAGTTGTTTCTTCCTTTCCTTGTTCTTTTTTCTCCCTGGAGCCGATTGTTGACTATTGGCTGGCACATAGCTGTGTGGACATTTGTTACGCTTGTGAATAATTTTGCTATGATTTCCTGAGCTTTCTGATTTTAGGAGTTCTAAAGTGAACTGAGAGCCAAAAGGAGAGATCCCCCAATTTACTTACTCACAAATACATCTTTGGGGGTTGCGGGCATAGTTCAGTGGTTAGAGCACTTGCCTAGCATGTGCAAGACCCCAGGTCCAATTCCCCAATGCCATATAACAATTAGCAAGCATGGTGATGCACACCTGTAATCCCAGCACTTGGGAGGCTGAAGCAGGAGCACTGCTGGGAGTTCAAGGCCAGCCTGGGCTACATGGTGAGTTCAGGACCAGCCTGGACTACAGAGAATTATACATTCTGTGTTAAAAAAAAAAAATCATTGCCTCTTCCTACACTCAGTGTGATCTTGGGTCCATTCCCTATCAGTCACCCTGCACGTGATTGTGGGCCACAGTTCGTCCCCTGACTCCCAAAATCATGTATGTCATTGAGAGAAGATTTGAACCGGAGAGGCCAACATTCATATCCCTCTCAGCCTGCGTCCAGTTATGTGACTTTCGCAAATGACTTGATTTCTCTAAGCCTCAATTCACTTATTTGTTGAACAGCCATAAATACCTACTTCACTGATGTGTTAGGATCCAGGGAGACAGGTATATGCCTGAGTCCATTTTCTGTTACTATGACAAAATACCTGAAACTGGGTAACTTATAGAGAAAAGAAATGGATTTCTGACAGTTCTACATGCTGGGAAATCCAGGAGCACAGTGCCAGCACCTGGCTTTTCTGCTACACGCTAACATGGCAGGGGACATCACATGATGAGACACAGCAAGCAGGTTCACTTGGTTTCTTCTGCCTCTTATAAATTCCCTAGTGTCACCCGTGGGAGCCCCACTCTCATGACATCATGTAATCCTAATTGCTTCTCAAAGGCTCCTCATCCGCATATCATTAACATATTAATTTGGAGCTCAAGTTCCTAAACACAAGAACTTTCGAGAACCTGTTCCAACTATACTGGCCCACTGTAGGCTCTAAATAAAAGAAGGACAGCTGGGAGCTGAATTAGATTGTGGAGCATCACAGTGGCCCACACCTGTCTGATAAAAATCCCTGAGGTCACCAGTGATCAATCCACAGTTCATCCCATCTTCATAAATTCCTAGTAACCTTAGATCCTGTCTCTGTTGGACCCAGGGAATCCCTTTTTTTCTATGATGAAACCCAATAATATAACCAGCTCAAACAGCAGGCCAAGTATCACCATTTTATAGGCTCAAATATATCATCCGGGTGATTTAAAGCCGTCACACTCCGAAATGTGCAAAAGGAACAGACGACAGAGACTAAAATGGCACCTCAGCACTAAGACGAAGGAAGCAGGCAGGGCACAAGCCTGATGGTCCCTCATGACAGAACCCGGAATTGGCACACCCGGGTTAATCCATCAGCTTAGCAGTCTTACAGAGGCTATGCCTGTTCCTGTAGAGTTTTGAGACAGGGTCTCATTAAGTGGCTAAGTTGCCTGTGTGGGGTTTGTATTTGTGACTTTCCTACCTCAGCTTCCCAGGGGGCTTGGATTACAGGCATGCCCCACCATACCTGGCTGGCATTACACTTCTTAAATATGGGATGTCCTGCCTTCTCGTCCCCTTAGCACGGAGGAGGGAGGTTAAGGACCAGTTACACAATCAAGTTGGAGCAATTTGCACATGTGTTAAGTCATGCTTTTGAGGAAACAGAAAGGTCACGTAAGGGCTTAGATTTCTTTGCCGAAGAACCTTCATTCACTCATTTTAAAAAGTGCTCAATGAGAAATGCCTGCACATTCTGCCCTGGCCTCACACAGGGACATCACCTGTCTGTCCGAGGAGGAGGCAAGAAGCATATAAGCTCATCATTATAGAACCAAGTACCAAGGGTCACTCTGAAGCACTGAGAAGGATCTGAGAGGCCACCAAGGACATCGGAAGGACTTGAGGCAGCTCTCTAAGGGTAAGGAGGCCCTTACCTGTGAGAGCGCTCAACATCTTCCAAATGGATGGTGATGTAGATATAGGCTGCCATTTCTTTCCATAGGCGTCTCTTATTGGAGGCTGTGGGGGAAGCTCTCGTTACCATGGCAACAACCACATGGTGATGGTTCATCTTATCGTGGCCAGTTTGGGACATACGATCGACCCCTTCCCCCTCGATGGCTGACTCTCATCTCAGGGCATTTGAATGGCAAATGAACATCTTGGGACACCACAGCAAGCCACTGACACTTCCTTTTCACCTGAAGTCCACCTGCCGAAGTGGCTTCCAATCCTCAGCTCATCACACTCCCCCTTTTCCTGCCTGCAACTGGTGGGCACCATGCCTCCCGGCTCCAGGGCCACCATCCACAGCGGTGTCTGTGCCGTGCTGGGCAGTGCCATCATGTATCGCAACCAAACAAAACCTATTCTCAGTGCACTGTTCACCTTTCCCTCCTCTTCCCTTCTCCCAGAACCCCATGCTGCCCTTCCACCCTGTCCAAGTGGCTCCCCCGGCTCCGTCCCCTCTCCAGCTCCCTACCCTCCAGACCCATCCTGGAAAGATACTATCTTCTGCCATCCTGTCGCAGACCCAGCTGTCTGGAAGTCATGAAGCAACACATGACAATGGCTGAATGAGTTATTACAAGTCAGTCCTTGCAGATTAATTTGCTGATATAATTTACCTGGCAAGAGTATATGTTTGCAAAACATAATAATTATATCTGACATAGGGAGTTGGCATAAAATCTTTTAAAATATGTATGCATGAAGTGAGGGATGGATAGGAAGGTAAAATGATAAACCCAATCTGGCAAAATATTAGTAACTAATGAAATGTGTAAATAATTTATGAAAACTGAAACAAAAATCTGAAATACCTAAGCATGCCGCTCTATTGCTTTAAGTGTAGTATATTACTTATGTGATACAGATTTAAGATCATTTAATGTAGCAATTTGGTATATAGACTTAAGCTCATTTAATGTAGCATGGTTTTTGAACGTACAAACGTTTACCTTCCAGTACTCCCCTAAGAAATATGAAATTTAACTTTTTTTTCTTTCTCATGTTTTCTAGCCTTATGAATTTCATTGTTATAGTTCTCTTCTGATGTGGACTGGTGGGTCAGGCCATGTTACAGAATCTCAACAAAGATACAGTAAGATACAGAAAAAAAGAACTTCCAGCAAATCATCCCAATAAAGGGCTCTGCTGGACCCAGAGAAGAGGCATCAAGGTATGGCCACTGTGGCCCATTCTAGAGGTGGGAAGCTGAGCTACAGAGTGGAGATTTGGGTGGTGAAGTGAGTCAGACGCAGAAGATAACATACGTTAAATATCGCGTGGTGTCTCTGATTTGGGAAACCCAGACTATAGGCATTGTATAGAAGCAAATGGGTGTGATAGCGGGAATTAGGGGAGATGGAGGGGAGGGGGGTGAAGGAAGGCCAAAAATGGGAAGGGATCATAATGTTGATGAGATACATACGTGCACAAAATATTTCATTGTAAACATTATGTATCTCATATACATATTAATAAAAATGGCGGGAAAAATAATTTACCTGGCAACCAGAGAAATGAGCAGAGCTGGGAATTCCAGGCTGGGGCCTGGCAGCCTGGGCAGGACTGAGGTTTGGGGACATCTCTAGCACAAGAGGGGACCTGGGACCCCTGCAGACTCTCATTTCACACGCTCAGGAGGAGGTTATTGCTTTGCTTCAGGAAACACCCCATATTGTGAGGCTGAATTCTCACCAAAGGCTGGAAGCCGTCTCAGCCCTGCCAGGAGATGAGACCTGGGCATTTGGTAGGATTAGCGTTTGGTTCTACCTGACCGGAAGGGAATGAGGGTTTGCCTAGTGTTTGCAGACTCTCAGAGTTATATCTTCCCATATATATAACAGAAACATTGACTCGACTTTTTTCCTAATTGTGTCTGTGTAAAGGTGGTTCAATCATATCATAATAGAATGATATGATTTCTATCTGCCTTTAAAAGTAGCCTTGATTGCTGGTTTGTGCTGAGTTTGGAATGCAGGAGAAGGACTCAGACGTGCACCTGCGCACTGTCTCGGTGTTACTAGGGAAGGTTGGCGCCTTCTCCTTTTTCTCCTCCTCCTCCTACACACAAGTTGAAATGACGCCAGCGAAGCTGTATAACGATCTGTCCAATTTCCCGTCCTTCCACAATTCAATACTGAAAGTGGATCTCTCTACTTTAGGTTTCTTAGAGGCCTGGCTTTAAATATCCTGAAATGTTACAATAAAAAAGAAAATCTTTTGCCTCCAAGTTCTGCTTCCCAGAAATACCTACCTAGTTTTAACTATTTTTCATCTTTCTTCTAAGCAGAAAATCATTCTCTTCACTCTTCAGATAACATACTTAGGCCATAATTTTATGATTTATCAAATTTTTTAACTGAAAATTGAACCCAAAACCTTTCTACTACGTTACATTCTAAGCCTCTTTTTATTTATTTATTTATTTTTAAGTTTTGAGACAAGATCTTCCCCACTTGCTAAATTGCCCAGGCTGGACTTGAACTTACGATTCCACCGCCTCAGCCTCTCAGAGTGCTGGGAGTACAGGCCTGCTGTTCTGTGTCCAGAGATTTGTTAGTTGCAAACACTCTCAGCTTCTGGTTATGCTACATGAATTGCGAGCTTTACGCATCTCCTCCTACCTTCTTCCCAAGGGGGAGACATTAATATTTTAAATTACTACTCACCCTTTACATTATTTTGACTTTTAAAATATGTTTTATGGGGAGTCCGTGGTGCACTGTGAAAGCATTTCTTTTCTTATAGGCTAGGAAAGGTGTGGCCTTGAACCTCCCTCCAGCCCCAGTACCGGAACTTGAGCCTAGAGTCCTACTCAGGTTAGACAACAGCTCTGTCCCCGAGCTACACTGCTAGACCTTTCAATTTTGAGACAGGATCGAAATAAACTGGCCAAGCTATCTCCAAGCTTGTGATCCTCCTGCCTCAGCCTCCCTCACCTGGGATTACAGGTAGGTGTCACCACATTCAGCTACCATATACTTTTAAGGGAGGTGTCAGAACCCTATTTGGAGACACCGAGGAGAATCCTCATCTCTTAAGAATGCACAGAGAGCTCAGGACCATCACACTAAGAGTTGAGCTTGTTCCTGTGACCGCCAGCGTGCACGCCTTGCTTGGCACACAGAGCAACACTGGCAGTGCATGTGTGGCCCATGCGCCAGCCGTGACTTCAGGAGCAAGCACACACCCTTGGATGGGCCTGGCGTCAGCGGCGCTAACACCAGAGTTGAAATCACTGTGCTCCCCAGAATGCCCCCCGCAGGAGGTCTGTGTCCTAACCCCCAGAGCCTTACTTGGGAAAGGGAGGCGGGCCATGGGGCAGGTGTGGTGAAGTTAAGGGTCTGCAGAGAGGAGGTGTTGGAGGATCAGTGAGGGCAGTCACAACATGCTATACGCTAAGGGGGAGGGGCTGAGGGCGTAGCACAGTGGTTAAGGCGCTTGCTTAGGAAGCGCAAGGCCCTGTGTTCGGTTCCCCAGTACCACATAAACTGGATGTGGTGGTGTACACCTGTAATCCCAGCACTTGGGAGGATGATGCCAGCATAGGCTACATAGTGAGTTCAGGACTGGTCTGGACTACAGAGCAAGACTCTGTCCCCAAAAAAAGGGGTAAGGCAAAAGAATCAGAGAAGGGGCTGTGACCGTCGAATCGGACTGGAGCAATATGCTTTCATAATGGAGTCAAAAGCAGACAGCACTTGGTGGCTGGAAAAAGGTGAGAAAGTAGATTCTCTTCTAGGGCCTCCGGAAGAATGTGGCCCTGCCAGCCGGCCGCTGTCCCACTACCCTGTCTCCGACTGCCATTGTCTCCGACTGCCATTGTGAGCTGCCAAGGCTTGAATATGTCTGGCCCCTCCAAAGCATGTCAAAATGTCTCATTATCAAAATGCTTGGAGTGGGAGCAGGTAAGGCCTTGTACAGGTGATTGGGGCGCACCCTTCAAGACGGAGTCAATCCCTCCCTGCAGCTGGTGGATAGTGGGTGGGTGGGTTGTCTCAGGAGTGGGGCAGCTATGAAGGCCAAGGTGGCTGGGCTCCTCTCATACCCCACCCCCCACCCGCCATGTCGTTCCAAGCTGCCCCAGCCAGCCCAAGGCCAGTGCCAGATGTGGCCCTTGGTTTTTGGGCTAGAAACATAAGCCAAAAATGATTTTTTTTTGTGGTATTAGTGATCAAACCCACGGTCGTCACAGTGAGCTACATCCCCAGCCCATTCACATTTTTGATTTTGAGACAGGTTCTTGCTAAGTTGCCCAGGCTGGGCTCAAGCTCATGATCCTCCTGCCTCAGCCTTCTAGAGTGCTGGGATTACACGCTGTGCCCTGGGACCCACGCCAAAAACCAGCCCATTTTCTTTATAACGCTGGTGGTATGGTGTTTTTATAAGCAATGGAGAACAGACTTCAGCAGGTGTCCTACCTGAGAACGGGTGTCCCCTGCTGTAGAGCTGCTCTCGCCGCTGGCCCCGGAGTCAGAGAAGCCGAAGGAGGACAGGCTTGTGGCGTTTGTGGACATAGGAGCACCAGCAGATGAGCCGCACCCTGCGTCTTCCAAAATACAGACTGCCTCCCCCTTGCCCCTCAAGGGCCTCCCAAATGTCACCCCGGTGGCCTCTCATG
Organism: Ctenodactylus gundi; assembly: GCA_004027205.1. NCBI lineage: Eukaryota > Metazoa > Chordata > Mammalia > Rodentia > Ctenodactylidae > Ctenodactylus > Ctenodactylus gundi. The sequence continues at coordinate 1,384,303 of PVKB01000032.1, forward strand.
GCCCCTGCTCACTCCCACCTAGGTGGGGAGGGGAATTCTGGGAAACCAGTGCTAGCTCAGCCACGCTGACACCATCCACACCCGGTCCTTTCTGTGTTGGGAGGAAGTCACAGGAGAGCTTTCTCGGGCTGGTAAAGTCTCTTTCGTGACCCGCCCTACAGGAGGCCAGCCACCACCGGGAGCAGAAGGAAGTCACTGGAGGGCGAACTCTTCCAGGGGGAGGAGTGACGAGCCAGATGCTTTAGAGATAAAACTTGGCCCAAACCGAAGTCTCAGCTGGGCTCCTAGCGGAAAAGAACACTCCCTGTACTGTTCTCAGCCTTATCCCAGGGGTCAGAGGACTCCTCTGTGGAAAGTGAGCATCATGGCTGCCTGGAGCAGCAAGGGCCCCGGCCCCTGACCTCTACCCCGGAAGGTGTCCTGCTCCTTCCTCTTCCTCCCTCCCCGGCACCACCACCTTACCTGGGCACAGGTGTTCCTCGTCAGGCCGCTGCAGGTGCACGAGCAAAGGCTAATGAGACGCGTTTCCTCCACATACCTCCATCCTAATGAAAGATGCCTCACGTCCGTCCCAGCTCCCTGTGGGCCATCCCAGGCCAGCTGGGCTAAAGGAGGGACTGCAGTGGACAAGGACGAAGAGTCGGGGGTGAACAGGAAGACGCCGCATCCGGCTGGGGGAGACTGAGTCCTTAGGGGAGCGGCGATGAGCCGCAGTGCAGGTCACAGTCCCCGCCTGGGACTTCCTGAGGGCCTGTGTAACCGTTTGGGGGACATGGAGTTATCCCCAGTGTGTGTCTGCAGTCCTTATACTCCCTGGGGCACAACCCCTCTGCCTCACGATGGGGGTGCCGGTGCCACCTGAGAGTGCTTTGCTGGGTTTGTGATCAGAAGGGGCTAATAATGGGCGGAAGGAGACTCTGCCCAATGGCCAGGACACCAGAACGCTGGAATCAGCCAGGCCTGGGCCATGCGGCCAGCGGGGGCTGGCGCAGGAGGCCTCAGGGCTGCCTGCCGATGAGCCTCCCCTGGATCAAGGCGCGGTCTCTGGGCTGGGAAAGGAAGGAGCCTGCAGAAACCCGAGGCCACCCGCCTTCCTCCTGTCTCAGGCTCAGGTGATGAAGCTGATTCTCTGGAGCTCAAATTCTTCTCGTGTTGATTGGCTGCTATAATGCAGACACCTAGCAGTAGCGCTGCTGGCCCTCGCCCAGGCCGGGGGTCGGCTCTGGCCCCTGACCTGCGCCCGGCCCTGTCCTCCCTCAGGACCTGCAGTCACTATCCATTCTTCCTTCTTCTCCCACGTTGCGTTCTCTCTTCCCACCTCTCTCTCCAGCGTCTTCTCCCACCTCCACTCCCTTCCTCTGTCCCCCCTCCTTTCCTCGGACCTCCACTGTCTTAGTGCCCGAGGCTTGAAGGCTTCAAAAGCTGCTTGCTCCTGCTGCCGTGTGTGTCAGATGTCACTGTTCACGGAACCCAATGGGGGCTCGTCTTCTGCTTGCATGCATATGACATGCCTGAGCCCTGGAGTGTCCCTCCAGGAGCCAGAGTGGGACCTCCGCCACTCTGTGGACAGCGCTTGCCGCAGTGCAGTGCCTCATGGGACCTGGAATCCTTTCTCCCTGGCTGTGGGGAGTGCAGAGCTTGGGTAGGCCAGGAGTTCTGCGTTCAGAGTACCGCATTAGTCTGGAGTAGTTTGTATGAGTCTCCTCAAGCCACTAATATCACAGACTGGGGTAGGGTGCATAATTCAAGACCCTGAGTTCGATTCCCCAGCACCAGTAAACTGGGCATGTGGTACATGCTTATAATCCCAGCACTCCGGAGGCTGAAGCAGGAGGACTGCTGTGAATTCACAGCCAGCCTGGGCTCCACAGTGAGTTCAGGACCAGCCTGGGCTCCATACTGACTTCAGGATCTGTCTGGACTACAGAGCAAGACCTTGTCCCAAAAACAAGAACAACAAAACAAACAAAATACCACAGACTGGGGCACTTAACACAACAGAAATCTGTTTTATCCCAGTGTTGGAAGCTGGAAAGCCCAAAGTCAAGTGGGAGGCCAGGTTGGCCTCTCCTGAGGCCTCCTCCCGCCTGCAGGCAACTGTCTCCTTACTGTGCCCTCACGTGGTCCTACCTCTGTGTGTTCCTGGTGTCTCTGTAGGTGCAATATTCTTCTTATAAGGACACCAGTCAGACCTCCCCATACACAATGGTCTTGTTTCAACTTAAGAACCTTATTAAGGGCCCTGCTTGTTTTGCTCTCGTCAATCTGTCTTTTCTTACAACGATATGTTCCGACTGAGAGTTTCTAAGGATCAAAAGTATTATGTTTCCTACCCTGACCTGTCCTCCAAGGTTTGCCAGACTGATTTGGGGAAGAAACACATAAGAAGAAGAGGGAAGGCTGAGCATGTTGCGACACACTTAGAATCCCAACACCCTGGAAGGCTGAGGCAGGAGTATTGTAAGTTTCAGCAACTTGAACCAACCTGGGCTAGTGACCCCTATCTCAAAATAAAAACTGAAAAAGGGCTGGGGGTGTAGGTGGATGTGAAGGCTCTGGCCTGAGCTCCAGAACTGCAAAAAACAAACAAACAAAAAATGAAAAAAAAGAGGAAACAGTAAGAGAACAATGAAGGTAGATGTGGAAGGAACTGTCTGGGGGAGGATTGGCCGAGAGCAGGCACTCCAGCAGCCTTTCTGTGCCGAGGGACAGCGGATCGGGAGGAGGACGCTGAAAGTCCCATGGAGGCCGTGGGCCTCTTTCATGATGAGAAACACCAAGGGAAAAATTGAGTGTCTGCATGTGACTCTCGACTGCTTAGCTTCATCTCTTCACTGAGAGTCGAAACTGAGTCCTGCGGACAGTAAAGGTGCGGAGGCGCCCTCATCCAGCCACAGCCGCCTTTGCTCAGATCCTTCCAGCCATAGAATCCGTGACTAGGGAGCTTACCAGTTGAGGTGTTCACGAAGGGAGAGAGAATTGTGGCTGGAGGAATTGAAGGGGAACCTGAGTGGGTCGTGAAAGACGGGCAGGATTTGGAGAGACCAGTTTCTTTTTTTCATCCTTGGGAACCAGATGAATGACCTCTTTCTGGTTCTCTAAGTGCTCGTGAAATGAATCCCTGTGCTACTCCCAACCCCCACCGACAGGAGAGCGAACCTCCACACGTTGTCCTGTGTCACGGGATCAAGGCCAAGTTGCTGAACCTGGAAAATTACTAAGTATTGCTCTTATAACATTTTCCACTTTGGTGCATATGGCACAAAACCAGACATTATTTCCACCTCCCCTTTGAAACTACTTGGCCATGAAAGAAGGAAATTTACAGACCATGACAGTGCCTTTGTTACCCCACTGCATTTTAGGGGAAATAAATTTTTGCTAGGAGTCCATTGAATAATGGAACTAAAAATCTCCAACCCCTGCTGCATATTTTGTGGTGGGATGTGTCTGATTTGTGAATTTCCAACTTTGTATGCGGAATGGCCTGCCTTCAGAAGACCCGGTTTGGTGTTTGTGTCCTCGTGGGATACAAAGAGTGCAAAGCAGGTTTGGGGAAGGTTAAAGGTGAAAAACTGCATCTGTCATTGCAACACACAACTTCACCACCAGACTTGAAAATGTTATGGAAGAAAGTCAGCAATAATAAAAAGCTTGGGTTGGTAATAGACGCTAATGAGGTGTGACTTCTGACAAGGTCTAGGCAGGCCGTCTTTCTTTTCATTGACATGGGTTCGCATGAGGGACCCAGGTGGAAGCACTACCCGGAGACCATCATTAACCCGTGACTCTGTGGGCTCTTCCAGCATGTCAACCTGTGTAGGCAGCAAACACATTTCTCCTCCCTCGGAAGGGCAGTCTTGATGTCTACTGCAATGGCTGACAACAGGAGATCAGCAGGAGAAAAGACATCTAAACCTGCTGACAGATACAGGCGCCACATAAAATACGAGACTCACAGAAGGACCAGGCACTGGAAGAACAGCACAGTGGTTACAGCACTTGCCTAGCAAGTACAAAGCCCTGAGTTTGATTCCCTAACACCACTTAAGCCAGGCAAGGTGGCATGCACCTGTAATCCCAGCACAGAGGCGGGAGGATTGTTGTGAGTTCAAGGCCAGCCTGGGCTGCAGAGTGAGACCTTGTCTCAAATGGGGAGAGGGGCAATGTTTGACACTTCAGTGGCTTTCCAGTGCTGTGACGAGACACCCGAGGCAATCCGCTTGGAAGAAAGAGAGATTTAGTTTGGATTTACAGGTTCAGAGATTTCAGTCCATAGTTGCTTGGCCCTATTGCTTTGGGCCTGTGGTACCCAGTACATCATGGCATGAGCACGTGATGGGGAGGCTGGGTCACCTCACGGCACCCGAGAAGCAAACAGAGAGACTGGAAGAGTTTGGTTGAGACGACTTCCTTCCATGAGGACCCTACTTCTTGTAAGGGGTCGGGGACCTTTTCTTTTCTGCCCAAAGCCATGTGGATATTTATGACAGGCCATACAAAATTATCAACTTAAAAGTTAGCTGTCTCTGTATGGCAAAATATTTTAATAACTCTCCCCTAATCTAATAGAAGCTTTGGGTGGGCCAGACAATCTGGCTTGCAGACCTGAGATTCCCCACCCCTGTAGGATCCACTACTTCCCAGTGGCACTACTCCGGAGACCAGTCCTTTAGTACACGGCCTTTTGGGAACTCCAGATCCAAACTATAGCTCCTTTGTAGGGAGAAGGGAAGAGTGGGGCTGTGGGCACTTCTGGGTGTGGCAGATGATTCTTAGGGGAAGTGAAAGAATCCAGAGAAGAGACACTGGCCTGTGACAAATTCCCTCTGGGTTCCTTCTGGGAGGGACCAGCCCTCAGTCCCATAAGAGAACTTCAGAGAGAGCCTCTCCCTGTACTTTGGGAGGGAAAGAGGACCCAAGGTGACCAAGAGACAGGAGTGTGGGGGAAGGCTGGAGACCTTGATTCTGACTGTTTCTCCAGCAGAGCATGTCAAAGCATCACTCTTTGGGGTATTGTTTTCTCAGCTCCAACATCTGCCTCTCCCTCCAAGGCAAGGATTAAAGAAGAAAGGAGGTACAGCATCTGCGTGGATCTAAACTGCCACCTGCACCAGAATTAGGAAGCATAGGTCCCACTTCAGCACGTCACCAGGCTGTTTGAGGCCTGCAGTTGAATTCTTTCTCATATTAGGAAGCTAATTACTCAATTTTCTCTGTATTTTTTTTTATCAGTTTCTTACTGCCTTCCTCTGGCTTGGCGGTCTGCTGAAATCTTTGATTCAAAAATCACTTTGAAGCAGAGGCAGCTGCCACCCAGAACTCCAATTAGTAGTGACTGACATTTCAAATAAATGAAAGATACCATGTTGGGGAAAGATCAAGGGAGCAGAGACTTCACCCATATAAAGACAGGGTGTATACTCTACAGAGAACTCTATTGTTGTTTCTCCGAAATGGCTTCCTAGCTTTGATCAAAAAAATTTTGCAAGATGGTTCTGTTTTATCAACCCGGGAACAAGTCTGTCTGGGCAGAATGAGATGTTTATGGGAAACAATTTGAGCTAGTTTCTAATACCCGGAGAATGAACAGCTCCATTGTCTCTGTTATTGGGCCAGAGAGCTGCAAATTTTACAACAATTATGATAGAAGACAAATAGCCATTAGTGTCCATTAAAATACTTGTCTCTCTTTAAACATACTGATCCCGCTGTTCTTGCCATGTGCTGAAGCAGTTCTGGAATCCTCTTTCGTGAGGGTCTTTTGATGAACTGCCATGGCAGCCCCACTGTGCTGAACGTTCTTTTGGTCATGCTGCCCTTGGAAAAGATCTAGAAGTTATCTGGCGCCAGACTGCATGAGGCAGATGAGGACCTGCCATGATGTTTTTAACAGCCTGTCGTTCCACTGCGTGCAATTTACAGCAGCACTCGCTGACCTGTGCGTCACACCTTGTAAAGGCTAGAAAAAGGACTTCAGAAATTCTTCAGAAAATGACAGAGATGGCGGGTTAGGATCCGAACGAGGGGGAGTGTTCTGAGAGCGACTCGTGGCGTTGTGTCTTCTATTGTAAATTTTTACAGATGTAAATATTCATAATATAGACTGGTCACATCTCCTACAGAAGTTACAATGCCACTGCGGAGTCACCATGAATCCTTGTGGAAAAATCACTCTTTTTTTTCCTGCTGAATTGTAGCTTTGCTATGATGGCGTGCGTATTTACTGTTTAGGAAATTAGCTTTGTGTACATTAAACGTAGATCTTGAGGCTCTCCATGATTATTTCCACAGTGACTGTATTCATTTAGTTTCCTATTAGCAGTGTGGAAATATCCCTTTCTACCCACATCCTTGTCTGCATTTATTGTCTGTTGTATTCTTGATGATAGTGAGAAGATGTATATGAAATACCAGAATTTTTTTCTTTTGTTGAGACAGGGTCTTGCTCTGTAGCCCAGGGTAGTCCTGAACTCACTATGGAGTCCAGGCTGGCCTTGAACTCACAGCAATCCTCCTGTCTCAGCTTCCGCAGTGCTGGGATTACAGGCGTGCACCTCCACGCCTGGCTTACGTGGTGCTGGGGAATTGAATTTGGGTACTTAGAGCTTGACTTCGTGCTTGTTAGGCAAGTGCTTTAGCTGCTGAGACATTCCTTTAACCAAAAATACCAGTCTTTTTTAACCTAATATTTCTTTGATATTACATCGTAAGCACAGCAGATCCTGGCTTCCTGGCTTTAAAAGTGGGCTATATATTAGCTTTACTCAGAGGACTCTTAAAATATACCTGTACTCAGGTCCCATTTTTGTATCAGTGAGCTACTGCCATAATAATGCTGCATAACAAATAGTCTCCAAACTTTTCTGATTTACAGCAACAAATATTTCTTTTTCCCCTAAGACCATGTTTCTTTTGGGGTTGGCTGACCTCACTGGTCTATAGCTAGCTGCACATGGGTGCCGTGCACAGGTCACTTTTATTCTGAGGCTGTGTGGCATGACCCAGGGCGTGTATTTTGTCACGGTGATGGCAGAGGCAGGAAAGGGACAGCCCAGACCCAAAAGCACATTTCAAGCTTCTGGTTAGGCCTGTTTCCTCACATCTTATTGGCCAGAGCAAGTCACATGCTAAGTCACATTAAGACAGCAAGAGTGTGAATGTCCAATTCTACCATAAGGCAGGAAGAATTCAGACACAGTCTCCTACAATTCCCAGACATTCTAATTCAGCAGGTCTATGATGGTCCTTGAATTCTCAAGGCTTTTTGGTCTTCACTGATCTTGTGTGCGAGAGTCCAATATCTGGCTTCGTAACCCAGTCCACCATTTGAATATTTTATGATTACTGAGGTCAACACAAGCACAGCAGGAATGATATCCATGGCTCACAATGCTTTTACGGGTCATAAAAATGTTTACCATTTAATTACTTTTTAAATCAGAAGAAAGTGTTGTTACAGCTTAGGTCTAAAATGCCCCCCATGTTACACATGTTCAGAGGCTGGGCTTCTGGAAGGTGGTTGGATCACAGGGCACTATACCAACGAGTGCTGTAGCCCCAGCACTCTGGGAAGCTGAGGCAGGAGGATCACAAGTTAGAGCCCAGACTGGCAATTTGATAACTTAATGAGACTGTCCCTGTCTCAAAATCAAAAACTTAAAAAAAAATGAACTAGGGACATAGCTCAGGGTGAAAGCCCTGGATTTGAACCAAGTACCACCTCCCCCCTCCCCCCCCAAATCACAGACAGAGTGAGGGGACAGAATTGAGTGCATGGGTTCAGAGCATTCTGTAGCCATACACTGCTGAGCACCCGGCCTGCTCCAGGTACTGAGGCTACAATATATAGTCTCTTAATGTACAGTTAGTTCCTGGTGGTTGAAATGCCACCAGGTCACAGAGTCCTTAAGAATAAAGAGATGCTTTCTGCAGGAGTGGCTGCACTGTGATTCTGAACCCTTCCCTGTTGAGTGTCAGCTGTAGACGCCTCTCACCCCACCCCTACCCCACCCCAGGTGTCAGCTGCTTCTCCCCCCAACCCCCAGGGCCGGAGAGTCAGGCTCCAGGATGCCAAGTAAGTTCCTGCAAGGGAACACAGCAATTAAGCCATCAGCTGCCGTGGAAGAAGCCACACTGGGCTGTGTTTCCCGCCAACAGAACATGAATCCTGTTCCAGGGGCTCCGGCTCCCTTGGCACGGTGCTCCGTGCCACGGAAACACAGCAGCGATTCTCTAAAGAGCTGATTGCTACTGATAACACGGAGGGCCCGAGGACCCGCCCACGGACCCCGACCCCTTGGGAAACAGAAAGAGTCCTGGGGACTCTTTCCAGGGCCATGCATGTAGGGGCTGACCATAGCCTGGATCTGTACTCGTTCAGCCCTGGGGAGAAGCTGGGGCCTTAGAGAGGGTGGAAGGAGCTTAGGGCTCTGGCCTGGCAGCTGGATGCACAGGGACAGCTGGCTCTCAGCGAGGAACATGGGGTGAAAGAAAAGGGGGTAGGCATTGTGAAGGGCAGTGGATCGGTGACCTTTGTACCTCCAAGTTCAAGGTCCAATCCAGGGATTGTGGGAGTTCTGGTGTTGAACCTGCCTCTCAGGTGATTGCAGAGATGGACGGGTCGGAACATGAGAACATTTTACTTGTTTTTGCAGTAAGAGAGTGAGCCCACAGCCTTCACACTGAGCCGCATCCACAGTCCATTTTTTTGTTTGTTTGTTTTTTAAGACAGAGTCTTGTTAAGCTGCTAGGTGGTCCAGACTGGGCTCAAACTCGAGATCCTCCTGCCTCAGCCTCCCAAAGTGCTGGGATTACAGGCCTGTACCACACTGATAACTTTAAAACATTTAGACAAATGGCCGGAGGGCCTGTGTTTCTGCCCTTTCCCCGTATCCCACGAGCGTCCGTGTCTGTGGCTGTCCATCTTCTCCAACGACAAGGGTCTCAGGCCCAGCCTGCTGACCCGGCCTCATCTGGCCAGCCGCCAGCATGGGCTTCATCCTCCAGCATCCTGCCATCCTCCTATGCGTTCAATGAGCATGTTTGGCCAACCCCAGAGTTTCATCTCAGCGACACTCTGTACCTCATTTATTTCCAATTTCCTGCACAGCCTGGTGACACCACATCACCAGGGTGGATCACTTTTTCTCATTAACGGGGAGAAGCAGCAAAATGATGCAAAGTTTTTATTACTATTATTGGCAATGAAAAACCTCATCCCAGAGCAAAGCGTGGGTGGAGTGAGACTGCTGGGAGCTCGTAGGCCGACGGGCGCCCGCAACGCAAGCCTGAGGATCTCCGTGCCGCCTTCTGCACAGGCCTTATCCTATGTGGTTCACACGACACTTAAAATATTGGATCGACTAATTAATATGACCAGATATAAAATCACCAAATACTGCCGACGCGTGGTTAAGTGCTTCTGGATAGGAATCCGAAGGCAGCGTTACGCAGGGCGAGGGGCACACAGCATAGGCGGCTCAGGATTGTCCATCTGCACCCCTTGCTGGTCAGCTCAGTTGCTTTCTCATTGCTGGGACTCAGTACGCGATCCCCACACCTGGTGTGGCCCACAGCCCGCCCTGCTACCGAGGCCTGGCTAAGGCTGGCTCCCAGGGCCCCCTCTGAGCTCTGGATCTAGGACCTGAGCTTCACAAGAGCCCTGTGCTCCTCTGAGAAGCACTGCTGCCCATCCTGGGAGACACTTGCTGTCGGGTCCGCTTGCTCGCCAGTGTCGTAGGGGGTCTCTGGAGAAACAGACCACTAGAATGTGCACGTGCACAGAACAAGATTTGACCAAGGGATTCCCCTGTGTGACTCTGGAGACCAGCACACACACATCTGCAGTCTAGCTGGAGACCAGCGCAGGAGATGGGATAGTTCTACTCCAAGTCAGAAGGCCAGTCGGCCTGATACCTAAAAGAACCAGGGTTTTAGTTTGAGTGTTCAAACAGGAAGCAAACAAACAAACATACATATGTCCCAGCTCAAGAACAGCCAGGCAGGAGGCATTCCCTCCTGTTCACGGGAGATTCGGCCCCTCGACTGACTGAATGAGCTTTACCCACAGTAGGGAGGGTGATCTGCCTTCCTCAGCCTGTCAATTTAGATGCTTAGCTCACCCAAAAATACCCTCACAGAAGCACTCAGTTAATATCTGACCCAGATATTGGCCACCTGGTGGCCCAGTCAAGTTAATGCGTAAAACTAACAATAGGCAAGCCAGATGTTACTACAGCACACTCCTATGATCCCAGCAGGAGGATCGCAAGTTTGAGCCCAGCCTGGACAACTCAGTGGTATAGCAAGACCCCGTCTCAGATGGAAAGCAACACGAGGCAAGGATGCAGGTTAATGTGAAGGCCCCGGTTAAGCCCGGTACACCAAAAAATTAACCAAATAAAAGAAAAAGGAGGTCGCCGTTGACTGGAAATTACTGCTGCGATTTCTTCTCATTCTGCTTCCCCAGCATTTTTCTAAGTGTCCCTTTCCCGCCTCCAGCCCTGCTGCCTGAGATCCAGCCTTCTGGGCCTCAGCCCTTGGTGGTTAGGTGGGGCCCCTGTCGGGAATGGAGGCATGGGGGTTGTCTTGGCTACTTCCTCACTGGCAGGACACAGTTCCTGACACCCACAACCTAAGAGGGGAAAGATGCATGCTAGCTCCCAGGTTTAGAGGTCCCAGTCCACTCGTGGGCAGCTGGCAATGGTGGAAGGGCCTCCCCAGGAAGAAGCTGTTCATGGCATGGTAACAGGAGCCGGGAGAGAGAGAGAAGGGTGTAGCCACCTAGAAAAGTCTTCCCAGGTCTCGTCCTAGTGTTCCACCCCTTCCGGGTTACAACCCCTTGATCTGCCCCTTCCGACCAGGCCCCATGCCTCAGTAATACAGGAAATCAACGGGTTAATCCCCATGATCGCGTCGCCTTCCAAACACATGGGAGACGCTCCACATCCAAACCATAGCAGAGGCCGTTCCCAGAGGCTCAGAGCCATAAATGCGTCAGGATGACCCCGACCCGCTGCCACTGGCATCATTAGGCCTTTCTCAGCATGACATCCCTCCTGAGACGGCCACTCACATTCACAATCTGGTGGCAACTTCAGCAGAGCAAAAGATATGATCAGAGCAGACTCAGGTGACTGTGCTATGACAATTTTTGAGAAAGATGTCCTCACTTTTAGCTCAATCCTAACGTCTTTGGAACAGTAAAGAAAGACCTTCTGGCTCTGAGAAAATTCTACTAAAAAATGGAGGGGATATTTCCAATCTACATCTCACTGGGATAAGATACCCCATCAGTCCAGCCCTTATGGAAAAGTCCACACAATTTAACATCTATAACATGAAAATTTTACATTGTATGGCCTTTTTCCACTCAGTAAATCTTTGTAAATATGCATGGATGTATTTTGTTTTACTTTCACGAACGCCTTATCCATTTTTGTGAAGTGGATTTCCAGAAACAGAGCTCCAAGTTATAACTCGGTGCCTTTAGGAAGTGAGGATCTGACTGATGAAGTGTTGATCTGCAGGCATGGTTCAGGAATTTAATTAAATCGAATTGTGATTCTCCTCCCAGCCTGAAGGCCGGTCCCCCTTAGCTGAGGGTGCTGCAGGTGGACGGGGCTCCCCAGCAGCTGCTGGGATGCTTGTGGCCCTGGGGCAGCACGGGCAGGGTCTGGAGTCCGACGCCATCCCTACTGAGTGCATCTTCCCCTCTGTTTCATCAATTCTAAAATGAAGATCAGGTCAGCGCAGGCTGCGTATGGGTGGGCTTATGCATGTTGTGTGTTCGTCACACTGCTAGCGCTTAATAAGAGTGCTGTGAGCTGTTCATCCCCTGGTCAATAGAAGCTCTGTTTAAAGGAGAAAACTGGGGCTTCCACCTACTGGGCATGATCCTAGGTGGACACTCATTGCTAGGGCAAATCTTGAGGCATAAGTTTGACATATGGGAGACATTTAGAGCAGCCTAAGCCTCAGCTGTCTGCAGAAACCAGTGGCAAATAGAAGACTCTGAGGTGTCCCTTGGCCAAGCCAAACATTCACTGTTTGTCTGGTGTGGCCATGCAATTGCCCCCAGGGGTTACAGAACACTGGAATGGAGTTCCAGATAGAGCTGCTGTGTCCACTGGATGGAGACATGGAGTGGGGGCTTTATAGACCTCATGCTTTGGGCAGGAATCAAACCAGACCTTTCCCTTGCTGCTGGGCCTGCACACATCTCACTATCAAACTCCCCTCCTGAGTCACCTGAGTTTTGCCATGATCTGCCCAGAGTTGCCTGCCTTTCTCTGGTGTCCACGTGCAGCGGTCAGTGCGCGGGTTCTCCGTTTTCCACATGTGCTTCGTTTCCAGCCAACACTACTGAGATGTAGCTCCCTGAGATGCAGCAGAGGACCTTCAGGAGGGAGCCAGAATGTTCTATGTCTTTTTCTCAGTGGTAGCCACAGGAGTGAAAACCCCATGTGCAAAAAAACATTCCCTGAGCTATTTGCACTTCCTGTCCTCTCTACTATATTATCATACTTTCATAAAAAAAAGGAAGAAAAATAAAAGACCGGGAGAAGCTCTGAAAATCAACAATCAGCATTCTAACACCTGAAACAGAATTTCAGGGCAGGAAAACATTAACTTGTCTGTGCTTCAAATTCTGGTGGAGAAATGAGAGAAATCCTGGTGTTAATGGCAGGACCTCTGGGAGTTTTGCTTTGCCTTGTACTACCAGTGTTCATGGCTTTGGCTTTTGACCTCAGGTGAAAACCAGTGTCAAGGTTAACAGTGGGGAAAGGTGAGCTCATTGCTTCTCTGGTCCAATAGATGCGAAAGACTCATCTCCACCCAAAGCGAGTCTTACAGATGACTTCAAGATGGACCGTGGGATCACAGCTGACAAGAGTCCTGATGAATTCAGAACTGGAAATTATGAGGTCCCTTTAACAGCTACTTAAGCATTTGCTGTTGAAAATCCTTTACCCCAGACACAAATGGTGGGTTATAAATTATTTATGGCCCCAATTAAGGTCATAATTGGAGTGATCTGGCTGGTTGCCATAGCACTAATGCATCTAAAGTTTTCATCTTTCGGTTAAACTTTTTTCTGCTTTCTGTTACACTTTGATACCCTAATCTGCTCTCCAGAGGTCTGGAAAGAACGTTCACGACTCTTTTATAAATGTGTATGAAACTGAGCTCCAGCGAGGCGTCACTGACCGTCAGTGAGTGAACCCTGCTTTTCCTTAATCTCATTCCCACAAGGCTTAGCAAGAAATGCCAAGCTCACCCCATTTATAAAGCAATGGCATTAGTGAGGTGTGGTGGTGCATGCCTATAACCCCAGCACTCTGGGAGGTTGAGGCAGAGAGATTCCAAGTTTGACCCCAACCTGAACAACTTAGTGATTTAATGAGACCCTGTCTCAAACCACTGCCCCCCAAACAACAACAACAAAAATACCTAGGAATGTAGATCAATGCAAAGTCCCTAGGTTTAATCCCCAATTAAAAAAAGGGGGGCGGGTCTTTGCTATGTTATGGGAACTCCTTTCTCTGCCAGGGCCACTCCGGGTGTGACTCATAGCTCTTCCTCAGTACCCATAATGGGGTGGGCCCTCCTTGCCGCTTAACTTTGTATAATTCCCCAGGCATCTTAAATGATAACCCTTTAGTTGATTTATAATAGCTTGGCTGGTGTTTTATTTTGGTACCGTGTGATCCTCATGCCACAGAGGAAGGTTGGTTCATCGCCCCCCAAAGACAGGTGCCTGCACTTCACAATTGAAAGCTCAAGCTCTGTCATTTCCTTATGCTCAATTCTTCACTGACACCCTCAGTGGCTTCCAGGTTGACCTCAACCATCAGACCACTTGCCTACCAGCAGGCCACTTGCCCACCACCACGCCTCTTGCCCACTCAGCTCATGTGGATTACTGTGGTCATGCTTGGCCATGTGTTTGTCTGGACCCTTGTTGCTCAGCAACTTCATACTATACCAGTCTCCTGCCTGTTGGGTCTGCTGCAGAGCCAGATGCCCTAAGAGTGACCACATCTAACGTATAGACTGAGAAAAGTCTGTTGGCCTCTCAGGCAGCTCCCCACTGAGAGGCCATTTCCTTGAGGTGGCACCATGGATTCTGGCTCAAAAGTTCGTGTATCCAGAGGTGATGAGACTCATGCTCACAGACCCCAGAGGCTGACCTCTCTGCACCAATGCCACTGCGTTCATTTCGCCTGTCACAGTCTGCATGGGAAGTTCAAATGCTCCTGGGAACGTGGGCCAAAAGGAAAGGGTTTGGTCTAGCTACCAGAAAGGCTTCCTTGTGCTTGGCTGGGAGAGGATCTGGTCACGGGCTGCTAGGTGATCTGTGGATACCGTCCTCCCCATCTCTGGAGTTCTGCTTTGTCCCATGCCCCCATCTCTATCGAAATCTGTCTGTCCCGGTGGGTTAACAGGCTCTTCCTTGAAATGACCAGGGACACACGCGACAGGATACGTAGTAGGCAGTAATGTGCATTGTGAACCTATGAACCAGGCAATGGAAATGAATATTACCTCGCATTAATCTGGTCACCCAGTGCTTCTTTTGGGAGCTGGAGTGTAATGCTTGAGGCTAAGCTTGCTGTCAGGAGTGTACTGATTCGCTGACTCATCTTTCATGAATTTGCTGATCCATTCATCAGTTCACTCATTAATTCCATATCATTCATTCCACAAATGTTACATGAGCACCACGTTCAACAAATCACACAGGAATACACACAACTCCTATGCTCCAATGCATTGAGAGATCGTATAAATTCTTAAAACATTTCATTATTATTAATTATTGATGCTGGGAGTTGAACCCAGGACCTTCACATGAATCTCTGATCCCACTTCTTCTTTTATTTTGTCTTTTGAGACAGGGTCTCACCAAGTGGCCCAGGCTAGGCCCAAACTTGCAATCCTCTTGTCTCAGCCTCCCAGAGTGCTGAGATTACAGGTCTGTGCCACCAGGCCCAGCTTAAAACATTTTAAAGCCTACCAAATGCTTTATAGCTATTATCTGATTCATTGTTACAATAATTCAGCGAGGTCAGAACCATTATTTACATTTTCAGATGAAGTTAAGCGACTTGCTCAAGGCCTTTCGGGAGCAAATTGTTTCTGAATTCCATTTCTTTGAATACGGGCCCAAGGGGCTTTTCATGACCACATTCCAGGCTCCAGACAGACAGAAGTGAAAAACTGAAGAGTCTGTAATTAAGTGCTACGTAATTGAGGTAAACAACATTGCAGACAGACAATAAAGGGCAGGGATGATGCGGAGGGTGGTTCCAGTATTTCACCTGCCTTCCTTCCAGGCCCTGGTGGCAACAACCCACTGGTGACGTCATCTCCCCCGCAGCACCCACCCTCCCCTTTCCCAACCTCCAGGATGAACTCTGGAACCCGGGTTCAGTTTTTAAAATGATATATCCACTTCTTGTTAGCCTTGCCCACAATTAACCTAGTTTCAAACAATACAGTGGATAGGGTGAGAAAACATAGGAGCCAAAGGCTTCATATGAAACTGAAAAATGTGACCCCCTGAGCCATTCTCACTGAGTAGATCAGAGTTTCTGATAGAAAGAGCTCAGTAAGTAGCTGCTAAACAAGCCAGTGGGTAGTGGTGGTGCAGGCCTATCATCCTAGCACTGTCGGGGGGGGGGGGGGGGGGGGGGGGGGGGGGGGTGGAGGCAGGAGGATTGTGAGTTTAAGCCTAGTTTGGGCAATTAACACACTTAGCAAGACCATGCCCCAAAAGAAAAATGGGCTGGGGATGTAATTCAGTGAATAGTCCCTGGATTCAATCCCATGTAGCTGCTGAAAAGAATTGTTTCTGGAAAATGAAAAGGCATGTCTACAGTAGAAATTGCCTGAGCAGTGGCTTGTAAAGGCAAGGTGCCAGGACAGCGTGGCTATGGGGCCAGAGGCATGGGAGCAGGGTATGGCTGAGGAAACGTGAGTACTGGAAGGTAGAAGTCCTTGGCTGGAAGTACTGAGTAGCTTGGGAGGGAGGGGCTAGGTAGGAGCATAAGGTCACTCCATGAACCGCATGGGCCAATTCAGCCCTGACCTTGATTTCCTTAATCCCAGACAAGCTACCTTGAACTAACAAAGCTCATTTAATAAAAAAGGCATAAACTCAGAATGCAAATTTCTTAATTAACTATGAGAATCCTCAAATGTCAGGCAGAATGCAGCACTTGTGTCAACACAACCCAGATCTTCTCCCCTGTAGATGGATTTACTTACATGTTAAGCCAATTTCTAAACAGAATAGTGCTGCCTGAAGTTGTTGTTGCAGCGAGGGAGTTGGGATTTCAATGCTTAATGATATCAGTCTCCGACCCCCGGCTCAGCAGGAAACAGATGGCAAACTCAAACTGGATAACCTGAGGGCAGTCAGAGCCATCATTACTACCCATGGGCCAGGAGAGAGAGAGAAGGGATGGCAGTCAGAAGTGAGTCACTCCCTTTGATCCCTGGCTCACCTTTTCTATTGAGTAAAGCCAGTGCAAGGTCAGAGGGTAAGGGAGCCCACGGGCACGTCCATTCAGGCCACCCCGCCAGGGCCAGAGCAGGGTGGGAGAGCCAGCTGGGAGCAACCAGCACGTCCTCTGTGTCCCACAGCATCACCTGTGACAAGGTGCAGCCCGCTCCTCGAGCAGTGCTCAGGTGGACGTGGCCAGCTCTTCCTGCGTCCACCCACCGATGGCTCTCCTTGGGGAGCAGCACATTTTCTTTATGAAATTTCTTTAAACACAGACATGACTTTTTCTTTACCTGGGCTTGTTTTGGTTCTTATGTAGAGAGAATTTATTTACTCTTGCTGTCTTTTAAACGGGGGCTACTTTACTTCTAAGGGGCTTCTTATATAATACCGTTCTCATCCATTATGGTTTGAGATTATCTTATAACTTCAAGAGATATGCCTTCTGCCCACTGTAGTGATCTTGACTTAAATCCTATACACGTCAGTGTTGGGGGGTGTTAATTAAAGACACTGAGAAGCAAAATATGGAGAGAAAACAGGAATCAATGCAGCGGTGGTGAGAATGGAGAGGAGATGGTTTTTAAAGCAATTCAGGGGGCTGGAGGAATGGTTCAGCCTAGCAAGTGCTAAGTACATGAGTTCGATTCCCCAGCACCACATAAGCTGGGTATGGTGGTGCACACCTGTAATCCCAGCACTCAGGAGGCTGAGACAGGAGGATTTCTTTGAGCCCAAAGCCAGCCTGGGCTCCATAGTGAGTTCAGGATCAGACTGGGCTGTAGAGTGAGACCCTGTCTCAAAAAAAAAAAGCAATTCATAAGTAGAAAGGCCACGATGTATGAAATACTAAAGACCAGAATACCTGGAAGAAAACAAATTGGAGTGGAGGACTGTGAACTTTGGACGAACTCGAAAAACACTCAAAACAATCAGACGCTATGAGTAGCTATAATGACTCATTGCGAGGTTGGAGGTTGTCAAGAATTTCCAGTGCCCCTGGCTAGCTAAAGTTTGAAGTTAACCTTTCAGCACCACAAGCGCGGACAGCTCCAGACAGCCCTCTCAGGAAGAAAACGAGTGACCCTGGGGTACTGGGCAACCCTTTAGAGCAGTGATCCCCAACTTTTCCCCAGTTCCCACCAGGGACTCGTTTAGTTGAAGATTATTGTCCCAAGGTGGGTGTGGCGTGCGGTACTTGATTAGCAGTAGGTTGTTGGAGGGCAGTTTGGAAATGGCGAGCAGCAGGAGGGGGACAGCGAGTGAGGCTCCACCTCCTGCCAGATCGGCATGGGTATTAGAACCAGATAGAAGCACAATGACAGGAGGTGGCGCTTCACTCACGACATAGAGACCCCTGCTTCAGAGGAGCATATCCATTGCCTGTGGATCGTGATTGCCCAACCACATTGTTGCCTTGAGTTCTTGCTGGCACACATTAACTGGCTCCCCTCCATTGGAATTTACTTAGGGGATTATGCATACAGTTCAGCACTCTATCTGCAAAATTATCTATGAGAATTTATCTTGGATTATTCTCTAATGATCCAGGTAATCATGCTCCACTGGAAACTGGGCCTCTTACTATTTCCACATAGATGGCTACACCGTTCTCACTCAGCAGGCTCTGAAGATTTTTCATCTTCATGGAATTTATAATCTATCTGGATGGACAAGGCATTACGATAATTAGTTTCACAAACTAATCATGACATTCTCAGGAGGGAGAGACCACTTGTGGTGAAAACTTGAAGGAAAAGATTTGCAAAACGTGTAAAACTCCGGTGTGATGGAAAGACAGGAGAATGACCCTACTCTTGAGGGGACAGGACAGGACAAAGGAATGGAAACAGGATTGCTCTATATGTTGGGGGCTAGAGGATTGTGGGGCATGTCAATGAGTAGATATCTATAACTAGAGCATAAAAACATTGAGCAAACAGTAGACATCAAAATTTCACATGCTTGTCTCTTCTTAAAACACTGTTCATTCATCTTATTCATTGTTATAAAGCATTCTGAAGACCTGTTCTGAGCAAGACTCAGTGGGTACAAAAATGACTGTCCTGAGGTGCTTCCATTTCAAAAAATCTACTTCTTTATTTAAATACATTTGCAAGGAGGACAGAGGGAAAAGATTAAATATGACTCTTTGGAGTGTGCAAGTACCTTTAAGCAGGGCTCGGGCAGCCATGTGGTCACTTAGGGACAAGATCAACAGCATTATGTGGGTGTCTTTTTCCCCACTGGGGTATAATTGACCTCAAACTTGACAAGCAGCCCTGCGCCTGAAGGAGGATAGTGGGTGACTAAAGGAGTAATTAGTCACTGATTAGTTCACATATTTATCAAGTGTCTATTGTGCTAAGATCCAGGATTCAGCTGGGGATGGTAGAGCTGTGGTTGTGGATTCACAGAGTGCAGTTTCGACTTCACTCACATCTAACTCTTGACCTCTGATGAGCAGTAGAAACTTGTGACGATTGCCCTACACGGTGTGTCCCACACAGGGAAGTGCTGGGACATGGGCCATCTCTTTCTAGTTTTATCCTTTGCAGCAAGTCAGCTTTAGAGAAGAATCTGGGAGAAGTTTCACATCTTCCATTCTAATTGGCTTAACCCACCATCAAGATATCTAAGTAGACTGGTTTCTAAAGTGAACTCATGTCCTGGTCAAAGAAAACTGGGCTTCCGGGATTTCCTTCTTTCACGTCTACAGTCAACTGGCAATTACACAGTGATGTAATCGACCCCTCAGGATTCCCCATGCTTTTGTAATTCCACCCTATTTTCCATGGCCTATGTTTTAACCACCTAATTAGCACACTCGCTCATGAGTAGCCAACAATAACAAAGAGAAGAAGCCACACTATCCGATCCAGTGCCAGTATTGGCAGCTCCCTTACCAAATCTTTCCAACCACAAGGCACAGGTAGACGTGTTAGCTGTGCAGTTTCCTGAAATGACTTAGTCAAGGAAGTACTAAGGCAGAAATTGTAATATATTTTTTTGTTCACAGTAGGATGGATATCTTGTTTCAGTAGTAAATACATATTTTAAGATGATGATGAAAAAGTAACAAGGACACAAAGAATTGTCTGAACAAATTACAGAGATCAGTTGATCCATGCCTTCCAACTGAAAAGATCCTTTCCTTTGCAGTATGTGGTTACGGATGTGATGAAAATGCAGAGGACACCAAGAGTTACTTGATGACAGTTGGACTCATCCTGGAGTATAGACTACCTGGGGTGTGACCTGGGCTCCAGAATTGCTACCTCCTCCTCAGAGAAGGTTCCAGAGCTACTAGGTTTAGAAATGAGACAGCAACACGATGGTTACATAAAATGAGAAGAAGCATCTTCTTATAGGGAGACCACCTTCCTGCACATACTTATCTGTGTGTGTGTGTGTGTGTGTGTGTGTGTGTGTGTGTGTGTGTGTGTGCATGCGTGTGTGTGTGTGCTAGAGATGGAACCTAGGGCCTTCACACAAGGATACAACCCCAGCTTATCTTTTACATGTTTATTTTAGGACAGGTTCTTGCTAAGTTTCTCAGGAAGGGTTAAACTTGTGATCCTCCTGCCTCAGCCTTCAGAATGCCGGTATTACAGACTTGCGCCACCAGGCTCAACTCTTCTTATCCATCTTGATTTCTACTTTCTTTCCTCAGCCAGGAGGAAGCAGCCCTATGTGTATTAGTGAAGGGTAGTTGACTTTGAGCTCTTCCTTATCAAGCCATTGAGAGAACACTTTGTAATGTAATTGGAGAGCTGAGTATATAAGTTTATTGGGTAGGTCTGTGGGGATTTCCTATTAAAAAAACTACTTGTAGCAAGATGAGCTATATTTTTAGGCTTCTGGGAAAAGAACCTTGAGTGGAGATATCACAGGTCCCCCAGTCTCTTCTTCCTACCGAGGACCTTCGAGTTCATTTACTTGGCAGAGATCAAGCAGCTCCAAACCATATCAGGAGCCACCAGAAGCCACAGAATTGGGGAGACCCAAGCAGAAGATGGAACTTAATGGTTTCTCATGCTGCATGGGAGAGAAGGGGTTGAATCTTTGAGAAAAATTGAAAAAGAGAGAAATTTGGAAGAGAGAAGAATTGGCCCAAGAAAAGGTATCTGTCCCTGTTGGATGGCTGGAGAGAAAGAGGACACACAAGTGGTCAGTCAGTTTCATAACATGTCAATATACAAAGCGATCCCCAACGCAGGAGACCTACAGTTGAGGAGACATCCAACGGAGGCGTCAAGACTCCTTCATCTTTGCACAGAAGCAGAGCTCTAGAGGAAGATGGAGCACTGGAAAACTCTTAAACCAGTTCCCACCTGTCAGAAACCAGCAAGGATTTCATCTTGGGGGAAAGAAAGCCTGGCAGATGCAACTCTCTTTACCACAGTCCTGTCTTTCTTTCTTCAACCTCACACCTCGTGAACCTGAACTCAGAACAAAAATTAGTTTCACAACATTCCAAAAACCTATTTTCAAGCATGACACCAAAGTTGAACCTCTGAGTGCCAACCATGTTTTTTTGTGGTGTTAGGGATTGAGTCTAGGGTCTTCGTACAGGGTCCCGCTCAGCTGCTAAGTTGCCCTGGCAACATAAGGTCCTCCTGCCTCAGCCTTCCAGATCGCTGGGACTGTGGGCCTGCCTCACCAGGCCTGCTCCTTTGTGCCCTCTCTGAGGCAGCAAACGGGCCAGGAGGAGGGCTACTGTACGTCTCTTCTCCTCGGTGCCCTACTCAGCCATCCGGTTTGGCCTGGGGCTTGGGGGACACCCCAGGGGGCAGGGACTTTGGTGATGCCTGGTTATGACTGCGAGAGGTGGCTGCTACGGGGAAGTCATGCCATTACTGGTTTTAAAAAATACTGTCATCTTGGGACTCCTCTGTTGGCTTCTTTGTTCAAAACTGGTGGCAAGCCAGCCCTGCAGCTTAGAGGGCCCCCCTCCCCACCATCCCACCCATCTTGATGGGCCCCTTTTCCACCTGCTCACCCTGGCCTTCCTCATTAGGCAGCCTGATTTGT
The DNA here is from genome assembly GCA_004027205.1 of Ctenodactylus gundi. NCBI lineage: Eukaryota > Metazoa > Chordata > Mammalia > Rodentia > Ctenodactylidae > Ctenodactylus > Ctenodactylus gundi. Next base: position 1,405,850 of record PVKB01000032.1, read on the forward strand.
GGGGCTTCGCTTCCTCTTTTGATTAGCTTGTTATCTGCTTTCAAAGCTAAGCCCTAATTAATGAATTCCCAGATGGCAGGATGAGCCCAGCCATTGCCAGCAAGACCGTCCCCAGGGAAGCCTTTGCTTCCCATCAGAAGGAGGCAGGCGTTTGGCTGGTGGCCAGCCCAGAGCTGTTCAGGGCTCTAGTCTGCAGAACAAGGCTTAGTGCTCACTAGCTCTTCACCTACCTCTCTTGGCATCTACTTCCTCAATCACCAGCATTTCACAACTAATTACCCTGATTCAATGCACCTGGCTTTCTCTTATTCTTAAAACCTCAATGGCAGAGAAAATACTCAGTGTGTCCAACTTACGACCCACCATTTTTGCCCTGGATTTTACAAAAATCATGTTAGAATCGAAAAATGGAAAAGACGATACAAATCAAGGTGGGGGGCTGTACAGTGTTTGGCCTCCGACCAGGTGGGGACCTGGCCTGTCTGACTGCTCCTCGACAGTTGTCCCTGATGGACTTGTTTTCTGTTTGTAGAGGTCGCTGAGGATATTGGTGTTTATCAGAGTGTGGGTCTGTCCGGTCCTGGCTCAGGCTCATTCCAAGCGAGTTCATCCACCAAAACACAACTGTTCCTTGGATTATAAACGTGGTGCTATCAGCTGCTCTGTGATAGCATTTCCTCAGTCCCAGTGGATAGTGTTTTCAGGAAGATTTTTCTCAGGTAGTCTAGGACATCACTGCAATTTATTATAATAACCTTTTCTCTCCATGGAACTGCCTCTTACAGGAGATTATCTGATAGGCCTTTTATCTCTCCCTAGTGGAGTCTATTGGTAAATTGTATTTTTCTAGAAATGTGTTCATTTCATCAAAATTGCCAAATGTGTTTGCATGAAATTGTGGAAAGTAGTCTCTACTGGTTTTATAAAACATTCTTTGCTTTGATTGTTTTCTCTTGATATTTCTAATTTTGTGTATATTTTTGCTTTTAATGTTACTGGCAGAATAGTTGTAGTATTAAAGTGGTTATTAGGTTCTGTCAAAAATGTCTTAGTCTTTGATTATAATGTTATTGTAAATCTTTATTCAAATTGTAGATGATGGCATAGACATTGACCTTGATTTCCAGTATAAGCCAACAAGTATCTTGTCTACAGACACATACAGTTCTGTAATCTGTTCCTCCTTCATTAAAAAGTAGAGGTTATTAGGTAACCAACAGAAGGTTGGTCATTGGGATGATCTCAAAATTTATAGTGGAGTAAGCCAAAAACAGGCATAGATACTAAAATCTGAATGAACTCAAGGAAATTCCAAGGGAAGAAATAATGGGACAGAAAAATCTGCATAGTAGGGCCAGAGCCCATCAACCTTACACAGTCTACAACCCACAGCAATATAACCATGGGAAATGAGGCAAGAACTCACCTGCAAAAAGGCCCGACTCCAAGAGGCTGATATCATGGGCCCTGAAGTAGCAGAATCTATAGGAAAAGCAGTAAAAAATAAAATAAAATAAAATAAAAAAACAAAACCCAAAGGGACCTAGTGGCCAAAGAGTCCAAACAGCATATGCTTACATGAGTGTAAGAGACACTAAACAAGTTCAAAGAGGATTTAATCAAAGAAACAACTGTCCTAATAAATAAAAAGCTTACAGATTGTAAAGAAGACACAAGTAGAGGTGAACAAGCCAAGTAAGAAATGAAGGAATATTTCGGTAGAGGAGTAGAAAGATTGAAAGGGTTCCAAGCTGAACTCCAGAACATAAAAACTGTAGTTAGAGAAAAGGCAGCCTCTCTGATCAATGGTTCTGGGAAACTAGACATCCATGTACAGAAGATTGAAACTAGAACCCCATCTCTCACCCTGCACAAAAATCAATCAAAATGGATAAAAGGCATAGCAATGAGACCTGAAAGTCTGAAACCGCTAGAGGAAAACAGGGGCAAGTCTTCAAGCCATAGGCACAGGCAAGGACCTCCGGAATAGGACCCCAATGGCACAGGAAGTGATAGCAAGAATGAGCACAGAGAACTACAGCAAATTAAACAGCTTCTGTGTAGCAAGGGAAACAACCAGTAGAGCAAAGAGAGCCTACAGAGCAGGACAACATGCTTGCCAGCCACACTCTGACAGAGGATTAGTACCTAGAATATACAAAGAACTCAAAAGACTTAGCATCAGTCAGATAGCCTAACCAACAAATGGACAAACGAATTGCAGACTTTTCTCAAAAGAAGTACAAATGGCATTTTGATTTCGCCTTGAGTGACAGCACCTGTGGCTCCCCCATCAGGACCCTCCTAGAGACCCGGAGAGGGACTCCCTTGGCCTATGGCTACTCTCAAAACAGACAGACCTCAGAACTAAATTAGAAGGCAACCCTAACAATAAAAACCATGCCAGGTCACCTGGGTGGGTGGGGTCTAGTCTGCAACTTCTCCTTTTACCAGATCGCAGCCCTTCTCCCCTTCCAGAACCCCGATGCACACCTCTCCAGATATTCCTCTCTGCTCAAAGACAAAGCGATCATCAAAGAGATCTTTCTGTGCCCACAGATCATGCCACCAAGGGAAATGCCCACATGGGAGCAGCGCACGTTTCATATATTTAATACTTACTAAAATTATACTCTGTGCCAAGCATTTCCGGGATGCGAGGGATCCAACCTCGGTTAAGATAGTTGGCCAGAAGGAGGTAAGACGGGGTTTGCAACTTCTGAAAATATTTTTTCTAAAAACCATGTCTGTTTCGTGAGCGATTAACGTGCGACAGGCACGTACATACATCTTCCCACCTGACCTCCGTCAACAAGCCCGAGAATGAGATTACATTGTCCATGTTTTGGAATTCTAACAGGCACAGCGAATTTAATTAACCAAGCCTGGTTCATAGGAGCAGGAGGAGTAATGGAAGCCCAGGTCTGCCCGGTTCTAGGGTCCACACCTCTGCCATGGCACCAGTTTGCCTCCCAGCTCGTCCACCTTGGGCCTCGGGCCCTGCCCTACGATTGTGACCTCACTAGTTCCCACAGGTCCAACCGGGTGCCAAGCCAGGAGACGGCGGAACACCCTACAAGCCGCTGTATGGGGAGGGAAGCGGAGCCAGCGGGAGCTCTGCAAAGTCACTTGGCTGAAGTCGCCTTGAATGGCAGGCCTACGGAGGTTTCTCTTTCTTTTCTCCTCTTCACAGAGAACAATCCCAGCGCCCGTCCCCTCCGTTGCACAGGGCAACAAGCACCCACCATTGCGGGCTGCCCCCTTCCGCCTCATCTGGGCTGAAGTTTGAGAAAAATGAAAGAAAGCCACGTCCACGTACGAAGAACACGCAGCTGGGTCCACAGATTCTGGCTGACTTTCTCACAATTATTTTTTTTTTCTCCACAGTGTTGCTGCTTTTGTTACTTCGCTGGCATTTGGTAAAGGCTGGCCGGGAAAATAAGTCCCCGTGATAAAAAAAAATGTCAGAGCTCAATAGCATGGGGAGAAAATTACCTTCACCCTAAGTAAACAGAGGAGGCTGCTGGCACCGCCAGAGGCTGGTGCTGGAAGGGCCGCCAGGCCACCACAACAGGAAGCTCGCGGGGGCTGCTCTGAGCCAAGGTCAGCCTGGGCCGGGTGGCCCGAGGCGGGAGCTTTAGGAGCCACGAGAGGCCCTCCAGGGGAGGCAATGTTGACACACCTTGGCTGTGTCGAAATCCCAGCGCGGGGAAATCGCCGTGTGTTAACCTGCCCGCGCCTCCCGGGCGGGGATCCCTCACAACGTGCCTTTCCAGGACCCGGAGCTGCTCCCGGGGCTCGCGGCTCTGCAAGGCGGCCTTTGCGGTTTCCTTTGTTTCCTGCCAGCATCTGGGCTCCGTTCCAGGGGTCTGATTTCCACGCTTTGCCCGCGAGCGCCGCTTCTCTCAGGTCGGGAGGACTGCACCGGAGCAGGCATGTGCCCTGCCCGAATGAAGGAAAATGGTTCCCGGGGATTGGAACGCGACGTCCACGTGGTAGCCATCTCGGTGACAAGCAGGACCCTTCCTGAGTGACACTCGTGTTCCCTCCACAGCTCCACACACACCTGCGTCTAAACTGTATACATACGTGAGTTTCTGCAACTGGTCTACCTCTTAACTGTTTTTATGGGTGCAAAGTTTTTTGGTCTGGTGTTTTGAACCGGGGGTTAAACAGGGTCTTGCACTGAGCCACATCCTCAGCTGCCCAACCCTCCTTAAAAAATTATTTTTGAGACAGGGTCTCCGTAAGTTGCTAGGTTGCCCAGGATGGACGTAACTATCGCCACTCCAGCAGCAGCAGCCATGGTAATGATAAATCAGGCTGGGCTGGGTACCAGAATGTCATTCACACTCAACAACAGACAGCAGGGTATTACCTAAGCACACCCTTAGCAGCTACAGGGCCAGCAGCCAATGGCTAGAGGACTTGGAGGTAAGTTCTGATGCAGATGCCTCCAAGATGCTTTCTGGGCAGTCAGGGTCTGAACCCCAGTTCCTTGGTGCCCACGTAGGGGCCTCACCCACTTCTGTTACACTGGGTCCCCCCCGCCACCACCTCACTCCCCTGTGACAAAAATCCAAGGGCAAATAGTTTGGGAGATGATCCCAGAAAGAGGTGGCAGAAGACCAGGGAAGCAAGGACGGACAAGAGTCAGTCCCTGGTGTGTGAGGGTTACCACAGTGGGTATCTAAGGCTGAGCCCCACTGGGGCTTCCGGGAGGTGGCACAGCCCAGGCCAAAGCTGCCCATCAGCTCATAGAAGACTGATCCCAGCCCAGTCACGCTGTGCCAAGCACATGGAGGCTCATGGGAGCCTGCAAGAGGGAGCCAGCGAACAAAGGTGAGAGAAGTGATGCGGGCCTCAGCTCATCTTTAAGTCCTGAAGGCCACCCAGTGGTTAGCACAGCGCACCACCAAGTCTTGCTCAGCAATGTGTTGAGTGAGTTTCCTCTGCTCCCTGTTTAGGACAGGTCTGGATGATTTCCAGTTTTCTTGAACGCTCAACACCAGGGCTGAGGTGGAACCCTCACTACCTAGGGGGCTCAGATCTGTGGATTTAGTCTTCGTGAATAAACTCAAGTGGCGAAGAAAGAAGCCAGCGCTCCCTCCAGCAGCCAAAGCACCGTGTCCCATTGCTCGTAGCACATACTATTCCCACTGGTCACACGTTCTCAGACTCTCCTCAGCCTGGAGTTCACTGTTGACTTCATTTGCGTGGTATTCTTCTCCTCACCCCACCACTGCATAAAGGGAGAGAAAGTGAGATTACAGCTAAAACCTTGGGAGGGGGATAATTCAGCAAGCTGTGATCATGATCTCCCCATCCTCTCCAGTATGTGGTTAACCTGAACATTCGGAGGACAGAAACACCCCCCGGTGCTAAGATTAAGGCTGCTATCTACTGGGGAGGGACAGATATATTGTGGTGCCTTTACACAACAGAGTACTGGGCACCAACACAGATGGATTTCAAAAGCGTCATGGCTCAGATAAGAAGCCAGCCTCAGAAAAATTGTATGCTACGTGATTTCATCTCTCTTACATTTTTGAAAAGGCAAAGAATGGCCTGAACATTGTCAGAGACTAGAGGTAGAAAGAGGGAAGACTGACCACAAACTCAATGAGAGAGAGACGCGGGGGCTGGGGATCAGAAGGCCCTACGCTGAACTCAATACCCTGCTGTTACTGTGCTGCAACTCAACCAATTCGCCTTTGAATTTGTGTTTTGTAAGCAAAGGCTGCTGGCTAACCAGAGTGTGCACAAGAGCAGAGACGTCTATGCAGAATTCTCATCCCCCACCATCCCTCGTGCCCAGCCATCCCTTTCTGTTCCTTATCCTTCGTGAGCCCAGAATGAGGGCCCATGATAGGTGGGGAACCGAGAACGCAAGGCAAGAACAAGGAAGCTGGGTTACACCACCCTTGGCTCCCCAAGGTGTCGGCAGAAAGTTACAGGCTTTGGAAGATGAAATCAAACCACGGCGGTTCGTGCAGTTTCTCACTGTTCCCATCTGAATGAAATGTGCGTACCCCAGGCATAAAATATAAACTGCCGCAGACATTCCCCGCACCAGTTAAATATGCTTCTACTTGCCCTCTAAACTGGCATCACAAGATATAAAGATGAATGAAAGCATGTAGACTAATAATGTAAAATTTTTAATTTTTTAAACTTAGAACATCAAATATCAAAATTTAAAAACTACAAGTCAGATAGGATGGCAGAAGAAATAAAAAACGCTTTATACTTTCGTACCTTTAGTGGCCTTCCCCCCTGGATTTTGCAAATTACACAGTTGGCCTTGCCTATGAAGGTCCAGTGCAGGGAAATTTCAAGAGATTACAGGATCATTTTATATCTTGACCATGGCAGTGGATATAGTCACATGAACTGCATGTGAAAAGGTTAAGTTATGCTGTATTTAAAATGTGTCTTAATCTTTTAAATGGGAAACAATTTTAAATATTAAGGACTGATAGTAAATTCCTGGGGGCGGCTCATCAAAAGAATGACACAGGAGTACAAGTGAGGTCAAAGGCACACCAAAGGCAGGGGAAGGGTTCTGAGAAGAGGTTCACAGATCCCAGGAGGTATCTGACGGGGCAGCATGAGAGACCTGCGTGGCTCCCAGCCCAGGATAGCTGAGATCCTGGACCACAGCTATTGTGCTCAGTCGCAGGGATAACTGGAGTGGGGTGGAGAATACGCATTTTTGGAAGCAGCCCAGCATTCGGTACCTGGCCCCAACCTGGCTTTCTACATTATTTTCTTATATCTATTAGGAGCTCCAAGTACACCCTCAGCAACTACACCCATCTCCAGGATCCCAGTGTTCACCCTGGGGTGGCTCAGTACCTGTGTGGTAAAGTGAACTGGAAAGCTACTCATGGACACTGTCAGGCCCTTACCTCCCTAGCCAAGGGAGGTAAGCCAGGGAGGCATCTTGATCTCAGGCAGCCTGGCTTCAGAGGGTTGCTTTTGCGGTAGGACACTGAGCAGACAGATAAGGTGACGGGGCAAGAGTCAGCTGCTGTGTCTCAAGCTGGCATTTGACTGAACTTGTCATTATGCTTTTTGATAAGCTCATGAGTATCATCCACAAAAACATCTTCTCAAGACAGGAAGGCACTGGAGTCTGTATTCTCAATATGGCATCCAACATCAGGAACTATTTATACGTGGGGTGGGAGCCAGGCAGGTTTCAAATAGGGTAGCTCCTTAAGGGGAAAGAAAAATGGGGCTCATCTACCTAAGATTAGCGGGAGAGCTTCTGCTCCCTTCCCTCCTCCCACCATGGCACCCATCCGTCTAGAGGAGGAAGCTGCCCAAGGCACCAGGTGGACTTGACTTTCTTCAATCCACATCAGGCTGCACTTGCTTCCGTGGGACCCAAACAGCCAGGAGGCTGACACGTGCCCAGGTCTCCCGGGTGGTATTCATTCCATGCCCAGGCATCCCAGTGCAGGCGCCGTCCCCCATCACAGAGCCCAGCTTCCTTCCAGATGGTCTCTCATCAGTAGGGGGAAACTTACAGAGGACTGGTCTTTACGTATGGGACAGAGGCCAGGTGACCCACAAAACCTGGGATACGCACTATCTTATCCTAATAGGAAAGATGTGTGGATTCTGATTTGTGGCTGTCCAATATGATGACCACTAGATATCTCTGCCTTCGGAGCACATGAAACTCGGTCAACCCAACTGAGGAATCAAAATCTCAATTTTGTTTTATTTGTTTACTTAAAAAAAACCTGACACTATTCGGTGATTAGCAACATTTCAGGAACTTTGAGGCAAAATTTTCAGGTGCAAATTTTATGAAATCTAAGTACAGATGATGTATTGCCAACCATCTGACTTAAAACACGCAGTAAACTGGGTCCAGCAGCGCAGGCCTGTAATCCCAGCACTCTGGGAGGCTGAGGCAGGAGGATGGCAAATTCAAGTCCAGGCTGGGAAACTTAGCAAGATCCTGTCTGGGGATGTAATATAGTGCAGAAGCCTGGAGTTCCATCATCTCCTGCACCCCACGCGTGCACACACACAAGTACAAAGCACAGGAAATGCAGAAGGCACACTGAATTTTAACAAAACAGCTGTGTTGGTTACATGTTGAAATGTTCTGGATGCTTTGGGTTTAGAATATATTATTAGGATTGATTTCATTTTTTCTGAAGTGGTTTCTTGAGTGCTTAGAATCCCACATGCGCCACTGTGTCCCTACTGGACAGGCTGTTCTGGAGAGCTGGGGTGGAGGAGGGCAAGAGCGAGTCCACAGCTGCAGTGTAATCAGCACTACAGAGAAAGAGCACAGCAGTCAGGGCGCTTGCCTAGCAAGTGCAAAGCTCTGAGCTCGATTCCCCAGCACCACAGAAGCCAAGTGTGGTGGTGCCCACCTGTAATCCCAGCAATTGGGAGGCTGAGACAGGAGGACTGCTGTGAGCTCAACGCCAGCCTGGGGTACATAGGAAGTTGAGGACCAGCCTGGACTACAGAGTGAGACTCTGCATATATATATATATATATATATATATATATATATATATATATATAAAATATAGATTTTTAAATTTTTTCAGTAAAAATATATTGTCATCAATCCCCTTCCAAACAATCCCTTTTGCTTTGAACACACTTGTCCTGTCATTTTTGCTGTTTTCTAAAGCAGTTGTGGAAGTCCCATCTCTGTGTGGCTGCCTGGAGGCCCTGAATCAATTCAAAGCAGTTACAGTGATTTCTGTCAAATAAAAACATTGCAATCTGTTCTCGCCCACCTCATCCGCTAGATCCGGCACGGTGTGACTTCCGGCTCTTCTCCAAAGTCAAAATGACCAACTCAAGAAGACGAGGAAGCCATGCAGTGTAAGACTCTAATTAGCGAGGACTTCCAGATCCGTTTCAGGAAGTGGCAAGGACAACAGGGTACATGTGTTCAAAGTGGGAAAGGGGTATTTTGAGGAATGTTAGCGGCAATGTGTTTTTCACTGTAATAATTTTTTAAATCTAAGCACTAATCGTATGTTTAATCATACCTTGTAGATTCGTTTGGAGGGTAGATCTCATGTTCTGTGTATTTCTCTACAACAACAACATACAACAAAAGAATCAGGCACTTAGCTTTTTAATCTATTATTATCTCATACATTTTTAGAGTACAAGATTTCTACTCTAACAGGAAGCTTCACAGAGCTGTGGAAAAAGACACCAGTGATTTGGCTGGGCTTTTTACCTGCCGTGTGTCCCCAAGCAAAAGCTTTTGCCATTCAGGACTCAATTTCCTCCTTCGTAAGAGGAAGAACCGAGAACGTCCCCCACAGGGTTATCCATGGGGCTTGATCTAGGTACGAGGCTGAGGCGCGGGGAAATGTTATTATTTCAATTAACTTGGAACTCTCTGAAAAGAATTTCCTAATTGCATTTTTATTGCTTCCATTCTCAATATTTTTTCTCAGCCTAGTATTTGTGCGAATTAATAAGCCCTCTCCAGAATCTTTGTGTTCTCTGGAATTCTCCCATTAAGCATCATAACCACGGAAGAAGTTGCTGTGATTGCTAATTGGCTCTAATTGAATCTATCTACATGAATGCCGATTCTGGTTAATAATTCTTGATTCTTTTCTCTCGGGAGACTCAGGTGCTGGCTGGGAATCCATACTCCCCCCTGGGAGCATCAACAGGAGACAACACACCAGGGAGCTGGGAGGTGTCTGGCTCAGGGATGCTGAGGCCTGTCCAGTGCATAATCACCAGTGGTCCCCAGAAACCACTCTCCCCTCACCCCACGCCAAGAAAGGACCAGGAAGCAGGGGTGAGCACTGAGCATGGCGGGAGCACTACGTGGCTAACACTGAAAGCTGGATGTTACCAGAATACCAGTACACTGTCACTTTCTGAGTTTGTTAACTGGCTTCCTTCAGACCAGACATACCTATGGACACAAGTCTCTACTACGATAGAGCAACAGAGTCATGTGCCATGCACCCTCCAGCGGAGGATCAGAGATCTGCTTGGTGGGAGTCAGGACCCCCTCACCATCTCTGCCTCCCTGACCCCAGGTGCCCTTAGGTCAACCTGCAGCCCGTCATTTTTCCCTTTGATTTTTTTCTAATATTATAATAAAATATTTCCAAAGGGAAGTTTTAGTATTTAAATATATGCATTGACTATATTACAGATTTTATTTTATATTTTATTTTATTTACAGCTTGCCGAACCATTACACCCTTCCTCCATCTATGTAGGGCAAGTAATCACATCAGTGCATCCTCCTTCCCTGGGAGCTTGAGGAGACATGAGCCAACTCTACAGCATGATGGCCATTTCCACAGTGCCTGGCACAGAGATTTGGTCACCACCATGGTCCTATGGATGCTCTGCCCTTGGCTGGTCCTCTTTCTCAGTCGAGTCCTTTCTACGTGAAGCCCTGGCTCCATGTTGCTTCCAGATCTGCCTCCTATTACAATGCGGTCCTTGGGCTATGCCGAGGCCGGTCACTCGGATGCTTTCTGGCATCAGGAAGGTCTTAGTCATCAGGAGGACAACTCTGAGGTTGTGAGCAAAAGATTGGACGAAGCTGTGAGGGACACGAGCATTCAACTAAATGTCATTTTGGTATTTGAAGGCATTCTGTGGTCCTATCAAACAGGGTGGCAAGACAATGGAAAAGCTCTTTGGAACAAGATGAGAAATAATTATTTCTGGGACAAAAGTGTGGTAAGTCAAGTTAGTGGTATGGTCACTTGGTAGGGAATTGCTAATTCTAACTTATTCCAAAAATTAAATAATGATAGGACACAATCCTAGGGACGTAGACCCGGTCAGCATGACTCTCCTCTTTGATTTTGAGGGGCATGAAAAGAAACATATAAAGGGACTCGGCATGGCTGTCAGGTGGCGAGAAGGATTCCCCAGATGTCTTTCGAGTAAGACGTCACATTTGGGTTTTTTATGAATTGAATGATTTTTAAAAATTTATTGTGTTTGTGAGAGAGGGCTATATATTTTAAATGTGGCCCAAAATATTTCCTCTTCACTCACACAAGGGCAGGAAACCCCATGGGTCTCAGGTTGGAAGTGCGCACATGGAGCCTGGATCCCAGAGAGAGAAGTGGGAAAACAGAAAACAAGGCCAAAGGCAGAAGGGACTGTGGGCACCATCCCAGCTCGCAACTCGTGTGGCCCCAATGGGAAGAGAAAGGAAACGTCTCCTGCAATCCTTGGTGCCATCTGTGCGATACCCCACTCTTCCATCAAAGAGGGCTGGGGGTGTAATTTACTACAAAAGTCCTGCCATTCAATCCCCAGTACAACAACAACAGAAGTAAAAACAGAAGTCTGTTGGTCGCCCACCTTCAGCATTTTGCCATAGCAGCCCAAAAGGACTACGGCACACCCTCACCCAAAAGCTAAATCCACATTTCAGCATTTCCACCATGCTCCTAAATGGCTGTGAAACAAGGCAATTTCTGGCATTTCCACAATATTCCCAGTCAAAAATGTTGCACCTCTTTTAAAACCAAAGACCAGTTATACTTTGATCCACCCAGGCTGTATCTCCTTGTCCTCTTCTGCCTCCTAATCTGTTCTTTGATTAAAATACCAATCACTATCGCCAAAAGAATCTTCCTCTCCCTACCAAGCTGTCTCACAGGGAAAAAACTACACAAAATTGTTACACACTCTTTATCTGCAGCAAAACTTTTTGCTCTGGCTATATTGCTCTTGGTTTGTATTTCATACACAGTTTTTCCATTAGTCAGTTGTTCGGCTCGTATTGCTTGATGGGAGCCCATAACAGTACCTGTCACTGGCCATTTTTGACATGTGACACTCGCTTTCAACTCTTTGCCTACTTTTCTGTTCCATTTTTCTGAGCTCCATGGTTTCCAGCAATTTCGTCAGCCTCCGCCGACTGCCCACTCAATGTTCACTCGGTCACTAGCGAGCCAGGCAATCACAAGGTCTGGTATTCCAGTCTTAATTACTAATGTCTATAACGTGTCAGTCGCATATCAGACTTCCCACAGTAATAGACAGGCTGCAGAAGAGCAAGGCGAGGGTTAACAGCGGCTGCAGGATTTGAAGGGGCAGAACTCAAGGCCAAGGCAGGGGTCCACAGAGAGATGACTGAAGTCACCACAGGTGGCCAGGTAAGAAGACAGACCGGGAGGAGCTGCTTCAGGTATGTAGGGATTATTGAGAGGGTGGCATTGGTGCAAAGCCAGAGCGCAGGTGACAGGTAGTTTGAGCAGGTCTTATCAAGCAGTGAGGGCTAGGGGACAGATTCATCAGGTGGCCTGACGAGGTGACAGGCCTATCGGTAGGTACTGCCACCCTTCAAATGCCGCTCCTTTCCCAAGATCCAGGTGGGGGGTTGCATCGCTTGCTGGTCTGGTGTGTCTAACTAAGCTCACTGGCCTAGTTTTCGCTGACAGAACTTAGATACGTCTCATGTCCACGTGCCTCCAATTTAATTTCATAAGTTTACAGCTGGTGATTTTTTATTAATAAGATTATTTTTCACTTTGTGCCCTATGGTTGTGCTGTGCATATGGGAAGTGGTTTTTTTTTTTTTTTAAAAAAACAAGTGTGATGTGTCCAGCATCTGGAGGTGATCTCTTTGCACAGAAGAGTTACCAAATCCTTCTGCCTCAGCATTTGTGCTCCAGACACAGCCACTACTGCTTTATAGGACGGAGTCACTGAGGGCAAGGCACAGCCTGCATGCTACTGTCCCATACATCACAGAGTAACACAGCAGGGCACAGCCTGCCCTACACAACTGGCCAACTTTTTCTTATCCATTTGCAGAAGTTCTTTATATACTCTGGATACAAGTCCTTTGACGAACATAAATACTAAGAAATCTCTTTTCCTATTTCGTGATGCATCTCTTTTAACTCTCTGAGTAGTCTTTTTGATGCTAGAAATTTAGAATTTTAATACATTCCAATTTTTCAATTTACGGCCCATTCAAGAAAGATTTTCTAACCCCACAGATATAAATATATGCTCCTATGTTTTCTTCTGAAGCCTTCACCGCCTTGCCTTTCATAGTGAGGTCAACAAACAACCTGGAATTGATCTGTATGTAAGGTAGGGAAGGGAGATGTAATTTGCTTTTATGAGGGCATGGCACTGGGGGTCCGATGCCTACCACTACATGTAATGGCTAGTGACGGCACCAGCGGTGACCTGGCTTTCTCTTCCTCAGACTGGTTGGGTACACTGGGTACTTCAGAGTTAGAACAAGTTGTCAAAGAGGAAGTCTATGTTTTTCTGTCACTTTTTCTTAAAATTGATAAGCCAGTTCTTAGAAGGGAAAGTGAGTGTTATGTGGGAGTAAAAGCCAGAAAAGAGGAATGCTGGGTGACAGGGTTCACCTTTTCCTCAGCTTGCAGGCCAGCTCTGTGGAATAGAAGCTCTGCAGTTAACGAGAGCAGTCCCCTTCGGAGGCCTGAGCAGTGGCCTTCGCCGGGCGGAACAGCAGCAATGGCCAAATCCCTACCCTGCTATTTTCATGCAGACCATCAGGGCGCAGAGGGCAACTCGCCAAGCTGGCATCGCACCCAGCGCCATCTTGTTCTCCTCACTGCGGCCCACACGGGCAGGAGGGATGCTCCTCTCAGTTCTTTTTAAGAGCAACTTGGTCTGTAAATAGGACAAAATAAAGTCTATAAATAGGACAAAACAAGGGAGCTGATGGAGGAGTTGGAGAAACCCTGGCTTGTGAACCAGGAGGCCTGGACAATTCCCACTCCGTGGGGTCAAGTCCAGGTCTGAGACCCGGCGCCAGGCACAGGCTCCCTGGGCTTTTGTTTTCTGGATTGTGGGAGATCCCAAGAGTCTCTTGCATGTTGTAAAATTCTGTCAAAATAACACTGAGGTTGAGCACAGTGAAAACCATGTCTTGGAAGTGACTATATGCTTTGGAAGACATCCCAAGTGTTATACGTTTGATGAGGATAATTCCTCAAACTAGAAATAAACTGGCCATCGACAATTTAAATATCAAAATCTGAGAGTTACAGCACCCAGTCTAGCTTTTCTTTCCGTCACAAGGAAAGAGGCTCAGAGCTGGGCTAATCTTTTGGGGGATCCTGAGCCCTGTGACTCTGCTGAGAGCTCTTTGAACTAACCCACCTTCTTCATTAAACCGTATTCTTAAAACAGGTTAACTGGAGGATAAAAATGTCACATTTAAAATTTTCTATCCAGGTCTGGTGATGTAGGCCTGTAATTCCAGCACTCTGGGAGGCTGAGGCAGGACAATCACAGGTTCGAGTCTAGCCCGGGCAACTTAGTGACTTAGATCTTGTCTCAAGAAAAGGTTGGGGTGGGGGCAGGATGTAGCTCAACGCGAAGGTCCTGACTTTACTCCCCAGCACCACACACACACACACACGCACACACACACATGCATGCACGTACACAAAGTCCTTGCAACTCTCTCAAAAAGCACGATTCTTCATGGGCCACTCTCAGTTCTAAGGGCAGCGAGGGAGGCGGTTGTGCATAAACGCCGATTGTGTAGGCGCGTCTTCTGTTTCTTCCTCTTTTTCTGGTGACTTATTTTAAAATGTAGTTTGGGCTGTGCACATAAGATGACTCTTTGTGCTTCTTGTAAAGAAACAGAGGCAACTTGTAAACATCCTCATGTAAAGTCCGTAGTGTCTCCTCCCTGCTCATCCTAATAAACACTGCTTCCTCAAAAAACGCCAGCCGCTGGTCAGGTGGGATAAAGGAGAAACAGGAGCCGCACGGGCACTTTCCCTCCTGTAGAATTCTACAGTGATTTCAGACACTTCCCGGCGGAGGGGAAGGGGAAGATGGCAACACTACGATTTCAGAAAAGAAACAATTTGGAGAAGCCAGGCGCGAAACAAAGAATAGGTTATCTCACTCAAACTTGCCCCTGAAACATACTGAGATGGACTTTAAAACTTTAGAGACTTCAAATCATTTTGAAGCGCTAAGGCTCTTCTCCGAATGAGGTTTTGGAGATTAATCCACATAGCAACATGGGTCATTAATGTTCCCGGCTTCATGCATGAAAAGCGAGGTTGGACCCAAACCACAAATCACAGGCTTTAAAAAAAAAATGCCAAGGGAAAAATCATCACACCAGGATTCAAACATTGTATAACACCCACTTTAATTTTTTTCATAAATACATAAATTTTACGATAAATAAATACATAAATGCAATACTTTAGTTTTTTAAATAAATACATAAAAATGCACACATGGCCACTGTCCAGCTTGCTACATTTCTTAAAAAGAACACACCCTTGTTAGGGGCATCCACAGCAAGCAATAGAATGTGACCGGTTCCTCCCAAGGACCCTGTGCCTCCTTCCCAGCACTGAGCTCTCCAGTGACTTCTGGATAAAGGCTCTGGAAAAGGTACATCCAAGCCGTGAATACCATCTTGAGTGCTATCTGGACAGGGAAGAGCAAGGATACAGGCTGGACCAGGAGGATGTTCCAGACAGACAAAGCACCGTGTGCAGAGCCTGACTTCCAACAACGAACCTTACCTTTTCCTGCTTTAGTGCTTTGCGCAAACACAGCCTCAACTCTTCTGTCTGCCTCTGTCATTCCATATTTTGTCTGTAGCCATAAATCATTTTTGCTACTATATTTCTGTGCATGAATACCTCACAGTTTATCTAAGCTGTCATTTTTTGTGCTGGAATTATTAACAATAGGTCTACCCCTTGATCGCTTTTTACCAAAGAACCAGACATGACATACCCAGGTCATTGGCCCAGCACTTCTGATTTGAGGGTCACCAGCATAGCACCCATTAACCAGGGCAGTGATTCAGAAAGGTTACTATAGACCAGAATTGCCTGGAGGACTTTTTAAAACACAGATTGCTGGGCCCACTCCCACAGCATATGGTTTAGTAGGTCTACAGCAGGGCCTCATAATCTGTATTTCTAACAAGTTTCCTGCATCATATTGAAACAGCTTGTTCAGAGATGACACACCGAACTAGAGATATTTATGAAGCATTGTCTCTGCAGCAGGAATTTCTAACCCCTGAGGCCAGCTATTAGGCCCCACCACCCCAGGGGATGAGCAGCAGGCCAGCGTGCAGAGCTCTGTCTGTATTTACAACTACCCTGCACCACTCACATTGCCGCCTGAGTTCCACCTCTTGTCAGATCACAGGCAGTACTACGTTTTCACAGGAGCATGAACTCTACTGGGAACTGCACATTGGAGGGATCTAGGACATGTGCTCCTGATGAAAATCTGATGCCTGATGACCCAAAGTGGAGCTGAGACGGCGATGCTAGTGCTGTATTCTCCCTACTTTCTGCCTGTGGAGTAACTGTTTTCCACAAAAAAAAGAAAAAAGAAAAAAAATGGTCCCTGGTGCCGAAATGGTTTGGGGAACTTAAAAATTAACTGCTTCCGATCATTCTAATGGGCAGCCAGGGGGTGAAACGTTGATGTGGGTCATCCTTCCTGCTACTCATCCCCTTATTTCTCAGGTCACGACCAATGAGGCCAAGGTTGGCATCTGACTTAGAAGTGCAAGAACTCTGCCCAACAGAAACATCCTCCAGAGTAGTGGTCCCTCAACTTTTTGACACCAGAGACCTGGTTGGTTGAAAACCATCACTTTTCTAGAGAAGACCAACTCTTGCTGTACACATACCCACCATAATGATCAGGACAGGCAGCCGCTGGCCATTCTCAGTGCCCAGATTCATTCTCAAAATCTCTCCAACTACATAGAGCCCTTGCACGGAAATTTTTTTCTATCTTTTACAGAAGAAGAGCTTTCAGAATGCAAGAAACAGAGACACACTCAGGTTTCCTCATGAGAGCTGACTGTTACAAGAACAAGAGTAAGGCAGCCCAGGAAACGACACCAGGAGCCACTCAGCCAGGCCTCAAGCACTTGTGCTTGTCAAACTGAGTAAGCGAATGAGTCACCTGGGATCTTGTGAAAACGAAGACCCCGAGGCAAGGGGGGGGAGGTGGGCCTGATGCTCTCCGCCTCTCACAAGCTCCGGGGAATACTCAAGCTGTTGGTCCACGGCCCTGGCCAAGCAGCGAGGTCGCAGATGACGGAGCATCCTTCACCCCCATTGCAGATCAAGCTTTCCTCCAACCACCTGCCACAAAACAAGTACCCACGCCCCCTCCTCCTTGGGGGAATGGTTTTCAAATAACCAGGTCGCTGGTATCAAAATGTTGGGGACCACTGCTCTAGAGAATGTTTCTACTGGGCAGAGTTCTTGCACTTTGAAGTCAGATGCCAACCATGGCCTTGCTGTTCGTAGCCTGAGAAACAGGACAAGGAGGACGGCACAAGTCAATGGTTTGCACCCTGGCTGCCGACTAGAATGACCTGAGTGCATTTTTACGTACCCAGGCCAAGGATGACACTATGACAATTCTAGTTTTACTGGTCTGGGGTGGAGGCAGGCTGTAGTATTTTCTCTAAGCTTTCCACATATTTTTAATAACAGCTGGTGCTGAAAGTCAATGTCGACACTAGATTCCCAAGGCTGTGTTAACAAACTACCGTAGAAATTTACTCTCTGAGACCTCGAGGCTCTAAATCTGAAATCAAGGCATTGGCAGAGCCTTGATTCCCTTCAAAGCTGCAGGAAGGACATACTTTGCCTTGTCCAGATCCCACTGACTCCAGCAATCCTTGGTTTGTGGCAGTGTGACACAGCCCTGACCAAGCCTGCTCAGTCAGTCAATGAGAACGCAAGAGGGGGAGTGCAGATTGAAGAAAACTGGACTCTTGCAAGGGACGCTGCAAAAGCCGCTTTATTATCTACAGCCTTCCTCTTATACCCTCCTTGCCTTCCCACTAGTTAACAGTCACGTGTTTCCACACCTGATCCAAACTTCACACGGTCAAAACAACATGTGACTCAAATTGAGTAAACAAGCAACACCTGGAATTTCACACTGTTCAAACGGTAAAGGAACTTGGCCGAGGTCAGCAATGCTGAGGCTCTCGGGCCTTGAGGGCCCCAACAACAGCCTCTCCCCATCTTCACACAGGCATTGGCTTAGTTACTTCATTTCTCAGACAGAATAGCTGACGTACACAACTTTAGGGAGGAAAAACTTACTTTAACTCACAGTTTCAGACGCTCACAGTCCATTCACAGGCAGATGATTGGAAATGGTTGAAACGTAGGGCAGGACCAGAGCTGAAGAAAGAGCTCTTAACAGCAATGGCAAAAGGGGAGGCCAAGTCAGAAAGGAAAGGGTGGCACTGTGCTTCCAGGTCCTGTTTCAGCGATCTGCCCCTTCTGGGCCATGCCCCTGTGTCCCGCCCCCTTTGACCTGGCCCCACCTCTCAACTGCACAGGATATTTTACTATATCCAGACGCATGAGGTTTTTGGAGGACGCTCCACACCCAAACCGTAACAGGTATCTATCTATTCATCTGCATGTCTGTGTCCAAATTTCTTCTTATAAGGACACCAGTCAGATTAGATTAGGACCCACTCTAATGTTCTCATCTTAATTTAGTTTCGTCTGCAAAAATTCTGTTTCCAATAACATCAAATTCATAGAAACCAGGGTTTGGGAATTCAACATATTTTTGAGGGGCTACAGTTAAACCCACAACACTGATCTGCATAGAGGAGCCTCTCAGAAGGGGACTATGGCTTAGACAGGAAGGCATGACAAGCTGCCCTAAGGAAGCATTGTAGGTGACTGTCACCTTGAGTGACATTGCCACACATGTCCTTCCACCCCCGGACCCTAAAATGCAGCCACCTTGAAAATTGGTAGTGTTGGTTTTCCCCCGAACTTTGAGAACACCACGCATTCTGTCCACCCTAACCTCAATACTCAAGAAAACAACACTCATCGCCTTGGCATCCACACTCGGACAGCGGTCACCCCACCACCCTAATTTATTCCCAGACAAATCCACAAAACTACAAGGAAAGAGCATTTTGCTATCATGTAATTAGCATCACATTCTTTGCAAGAAAATCACAACTCTTTGAAATACCAGAAAAAGTAAATCAAGCCAAAACAAAAATTTACGTGACCAGAAAAAGCTGGCAGAGTCTTCTGGCTTATTCTATAAAGGATGACGTTCTAAACTTTCCTCTCTAGCATAAAGATATAAACATGGACAGAGTCTTGATAGGTCATTGCCATTTTGGCAAATTGATGTTTAAGACACTTGTAAATGATCTGGGAAGTATGAGAACATTTCAGTTACTCAGGAACTGTGTGGAAAATACTTTAATTGTAAATAAACTTACTACCTCCCACTTGTAAGTTATGTAAGTTACAGCTGAGAGCTGCTTCCAAAACCCTAAGAGGGATTTGGGTTTCGAGGTGGCCACAGAGCGCCCAGTTGCTACAGAAATCAACATTTACAGGGCAAAAGCAATTTTGAGTTTTAGCACTGGCTAATCAACCCTCTCTAAATGTTTAATGGTTACTAAGCAACTTGATCCTAGGGACACCACCCTGGCCTTTGGGAAGGCCTTGTTCCACAGTGGTTATGAGTGCACCCTGGAATCTGCCAGATTCAACTGCTCCCAGCTGTGTGGCCTCGGGCACACCATCCCTGCCTCTGAGCTTCTTGGTCCTTAGCCAGAAGATGCAAATCATACCATCTCCTTCCTTGTAGCTCTGTTCTGAGCATGAACTGAAGCGGTGACCTCTGCTTAGCACAGTGGCTGTCACACAGTAGACAGCCAACAAATATTGCCTATTCTTACAGAGCGTGTGTTTGCATCTTTCCCCCAGAAATCATGTTGAAACCATAACCCCCAAAATGATGGAATTAAGAGGTAAAGCTTTATAGGTCACTACATCATGAGGTTGGAGCCTTCGGGAGCAGGATTCATGTGCTTCTAAGAAGATATGCGATTAAGAAAAGATTTGTTTTTCTTCTTTTCAGTACTGAGGATTGAATTTAGGTCCTTCGATCTAAGCCACAACTCTCCCCCTCTCCCGCCTTTTTAAAGACAGAGTCTCACTAAGTTACCAAATGGCCTAGGGTGGGTTTAAATTTTTAGTCCTCCTCTTGCCTCAGCCTCCCAGAGTGCCAGAATTTCTGGTCTGCTCTACCTCTTTGACTAAGAAAAGGTCTTTGTAGGAGAAAACTGGCTTCCCCTCTCTCTGCTGTGAGCCATGAGAAGATGTGTCAAGAAGACAGCCATCTGCAAACCTGACGTGGACCTCACCGGATACCACATCTACCAGCACTTTGATGTTAGATCTCTCAGCCTCTCACACCACAAGAAATTCATTTCTGTGTTTAGACCACCCAGTTGATGGTATCATATTATAGCAGCTTCGAGGGGTTAAGACAGCTGTGACTGGCTGCCTTGAGTTCTGGGACAACACTCACTCTGTCCAAATAATTTAAGTCTGAATATGAGCAGTGTATCCAATTATTCAAGAACACCCTTGTTACCCAAACTTTCCCAGAACGGAAGTCTATTTCCAGAGGTCCAAAATGCTGATTTCCCAATGTTTTGTTGTGTATCAAAATCAACCAAGCAACAGGCCAAGAATTACCTGTGTCATGTAATATACTAGAACCTGAAAAAAATACAAAGAAATGACAGATGCCATCCCAGCCTCAGAGAACTGATGATCTCATATGATCTGAGCATAAAGGAGAAACAGGTATATTCAGCTGGGGATCAAGAGAGATTTCATGGAAGAGATGCTAATGGATTTAGAGGAATAGGATAAGGCTGAGGATGTAGGCAGTGCATTTCAAACAGATCGAACAA
Organism: Ctenodactylus gundi; assembly: GCA_004027205.1. Classification (NCBI taxonomy): domain Eukaryota; kingdom Metazoa; phylum Chordata; class Mammalia; order Rodentia; family Ctenodactylidae; genus Ctenodactylus; species Ctenodactylus gundi. Next base: position 1,426,617 of record PVKB01000032.1, read on the forward strand.
AACCAGGGAAGATAGTAGGAAAATTCTGCTTAAAGAGAGACTAGCTAAGAGTTTCTGAGTATTGAAGGAAGTCAGAAGCCCACACAAAAATCTGACAAGTGCTCGATAAAATCAGTCAAAAAAAATTTTTAAATTGCACGTACATGTATCAGAAAGGATCTTCAGAACAAAAGTCCATCTGAGTGACCAGTCGCTGGGCTTGGTAGTCTATGCGCACAGCGAGCCGTGAGGATGAAGGGACAGAGCAGGACATGTGGGTCACAGGCACTTCAGGGAAGTTGCAGCTCAGGGTCCTCTTGGGGCATTATTTTTTAAAAGGTGACAGGTGAAATCCAAAAGCTGTCAGAGTGAAAAGCAGGCTAGCCACGGAGCCCCAGCGTCGGCCTGATACAGCTTTGTCCTCAATAACGGGGCTGCGGAAGGCAGATGAGTGACAGAAGTATTCAGGGGGCCCTGGAAACATTACTTTGAGCCAAACTGCAAGGCTGTGCACATGGCCCAGTTCTTGAGCATTTGATTCTTTGGCTGATGATTCAAGGCTGATGATTTTTTTTTTCTCATCAGAGAAAGAAATCAATAATATACTATTATTCGTATTTCAAAACCACATGTAAATGTTGCAATGGAATAAAAAAATACTCTGGAATTGAATTGAATTCAAATCCATTCATGGCTCCCTCCTGGGATAAACACCTGACGCTTTGGGGCTCCGACATGGTTTCTTGTTGACTTGGCGTCCGACGGAGTGCTGAGTGTGGCCGTCGCAAAAAGAATCTCTTAATTTCTGTCTCTGTTGACTTCGGATACAAAGAGCCATGGGAAAGAGCCAACAAATTTTGCTTACTACTCCCAAGGTACACTGGATGTTAGGAATCTCTAATTTTAGTATGACCAGGAAAATAAGTTTTTAGGATATGCTGGTATGTCTTTTCTATCTCTGAGCTTTGATGACATCACAGAAAATACCACCTCGCTGATAGGAAACAAGTATTTTCCTTTCTTTTAAGGATACATCAGGTTTAAATTATATTATTTCAAGACTATGGTGCATGATTTTTTAATGAGATGAAAATAAAATAATTAAATTGTATTATTTTAAGCTTGTAGTGAAGCTGGGACTGATGGTGCAGGCCTACATTCTCAACCCTCTGGGAGGTTAAGGAGAATGAACTTTTTAATTAATATATGCCTTGCTTACATGGGACACAAAGCCTGCAGCTGACCTAAATTGGAACTTGCCACAGGTCAAAGAACCCTATGTACTTCCTGCTTCACCAACTGACTCCAGGACAGTTTGGGAAGCAAAGGGGCTGGGAGAGAATTCCAGGCCCCGTGCTCCCTGCAGCGTAATGGGGTAGGGCACAAAGCATCAGTGCAGCAGGGAGTAGAAGAGCCCCGGAAAGGGAAGTAGAAGGAATCAGGTCAACTTCCCAGGCAAAATCCATTTCAAATCTCAAAGTGGGGGCTGAAGGCTCTGAGTTCAACTCCCCAGCACCACATAAACTGGATACGGTGGCCCACGCCAGCAATCTCAGCAGTTGGGAGACTGAGGAAGGAGGATTGTTGTGAGTCCAAGGCCAGCCTCGACTTCGTAGTAAGCTTAGGACCAACCTGGACTACAGAGGGAGACCCTGTCTCAAAAAAAAAAAAAAAAAAAAAGCAAATAAAACCCAAAGTGAGGTCACATTTCTCTGCATGTTGGCAGAGAAATCCTGATTTTAAGGAAGGAGACGTGTGGGAAGGAATTAAGTCCATTTCAAGGGCACTCCCTCCCACCTTTAGTAGGCCTTTGCCCAAAGACTCCCTGGCACATGGTGTACCTCGCATCTTCAGAGGACATCTGAGATTTGGATTCTTGCTCTTTTTTTTTTCAAACATCAAAGCAAATTCAGGAAATTCAGACAAATAAATAATAAGTTTACCACTTTAGTTTCAGCATTAATATCCTAAATGCTTTCCCGGGGGCAGGGGAGGGGGGGTTTGAGGAATGGCTCAGCAGTTAAAGCGCTTGCTTAGCAAGCATTAAATACTGGAGTTCAATTCCCCAGCACCACATAAGCTGGGCATGGTGGTGCACCTCTATAACCGCAGCGCTTGGGAGGCTGAGACAGAAGGACTGCCATGAGTCCAAGGCCAGCCTGAGCTCCACAGTGAGTTCAGGATCAACCTGGGCTATAGAGTGAGATCCTGGGTAAAAAAAAAAAATTTAAATACTTTCTCTAAGTATGAGGGCACATGCTTATAATACCAGAACTCAGGAAGCTGAGACAGGAGGATGGCCAGTTGAAGGCCAGCCTGGGCTACATGGTGAGACTCTGTTCCAAAACAGACAGAATACACCCCTTTCTTTTTTATTTTGAAATTCCAAACCATCAGAATGAAAAGCATCAGTGCAATAAATGTCCAAAGGCTGTTTACCCAGATCACCAAATACTATTCTGCCATATTAACTCAGTTTTTATTGAAATTCACTGAGTATAAATTGCAGACATCCTGAATATTAAAAATATTTAACTACATCTCTTTGATAGCATTTTCTTACATATCCACAGCCACAAAATCATGAGCACAAAATAAATCTAATAATATCAAGTATACTGTTCATTTAAAATTTTTCCCAGATGTCTCCAATAACATCCTTATAGCTTCCTTTTTGAGGCAGAATTCATTCTAGAATCACATTCCGCACTGGAAGGATCAAGCCCATGACCTTCACGCCGAGCTATGTCGCCAGTCCATTTTTTAAGTTTTAATTTTGGGACAGAGTCTCGCTAAGTCACTAAGTTGCCCAGCAGGGATCAAATTTGTGATTCTCCTGCCTCAGTGTCCCAGTGCTGAGATTATTGGCCTGCTCCACTGGACCTGGCTCACTTTGGATTTTCAGGTCTCTTTAACCGTCTTTCATCTAAAATTATTCTCGTCCCACTTCTTGCCTTTATGATAGCAGCATTTTGGAGGGTCCAAACGAAGGACTTTGTGCAACATGTCTCAGCTACACACGTATGGCTTTCATTCATTCATAGTAAGATTCATCTGATGAATTCGGGGCAGGAACACTACAGAAATGAGGTTGTGCCCTTTCTGGTGTGTTACATCAGAGATCCTAAGATGACACTTTGACCACAGTCGAGACTACGAAGCCTGAGCTCTCGGCTGTCCTGCTGCCCTGTACACACGCCTCTATAGAGCTCCTTTCCTCTTTGTGACTGACAGGTCCTCCCAGGCTGATACCTCCAGGTTGGAATCTGGAAGAGGAAGAAAAATAGCTGGGAGTTGAGTAGAAACCATGACACATTGACACTTCTGGGAAAGAAGAAAATTAACGCAAGAATGCTGGGGAGAAAGTAAGCCCCTCTGTACTACACACACAACACTCTCTCTCTCTCTCTCTCTCTCTCTCTCTCTCTCTCTCTCTCTCTCTCTCTCTCTCTCTCTCATGATCCTAAGAAACACTAGAAGAAGAACATGAGACCTCTAGTTTGTGGGATGAAAGCTTAAGACATTCTATGTTTATATTAAAGGAAAGAAGACTGGAAACACCGCTGGCATCTGGGTGACGGAAACCCTGGTAGACTGTGGGCAGTAAAGAGCCTTCTTTGTTCGCAGCCCTCTGTGCCCTTTGCCCTCTGACATAGCCATTGACTTCTCTGGCCAATGAAAAGACTGAACAGAGACGAAAATGTGCTTGTGCTTTGGGAGTTGCCCACTTACTGTCTTTGTGCCCTACCGTAGCTGGTTAGCCCACTAAAGATTGAGACAGCGTGGCCCACCCTCCTGTCACCTCAGCTGAAAAGGCAGCAGATGTGAGTGACATCATCATAGACCAGGGGTCCCCACAGAGCAGTATCAGCTGGAGGCCTTGGAAGGACCAGACCTCTGGGACAGGTGAGGGAAGCTCCACCTCCTATTAGGTTCTAATGCCCCTGCTAATTTGACAGCAAGCAGAGCTTCACTCTCCCTCGTCCATGGGAGACCGGTCTTAACTAAACTGGTCTCTGGTGTCACTAAGGTTGGGGACGACTGTCCTAAACAGCAACCCTCCATCCAGCTCACCCGCTGACCTCAGTCATAGGAGCTAGCCCTACTGAGATCAGCCAAGCCTGAGTCATGTCAGCAGAATGGCCCACCTAGTCCATAGACTCATGAAAAATAAGCAGCAATTCTTGTTTTAAACCACTAAGTTTGAGGACAATTTATACAGCAAAAACTATCTGATACATTTGGAAATCACTTTAACTCACAAATTTTCATTCAGGATATAAACTCTTATCTTTTTAACAAGATTTTTTGAACAGATAATGATCTTTGTCAAAACAAAATTCATTCTGACTCCTTATCAACATTCTCAAAAACTCCACACCTTTAAATTATCCCAGCAAGTCCTAAATTCAATGGAAGTCCGAATCACTATATTCTGAGTGTCTCCGTACTTTCCTACCTCGGCACGTGATAAACACATGCAGCTGAAAAACACATCAGAACGTTCTGACATTCTTCAGTGGGAATTCTCACATGCACACACTGTTCAGCGGAAACACCAGGCCAATCAATCCAACCTCCAAGAACAAATCTGTTGTAACAAAATTTAAGGAAAGTCGCCTCCAGACCGAAATGTTCAGGCTTTTCTGTGTGTCGAAATCACATTGGAAGGTTTCGTAAAATCTTGATATCCAGGCCACGCGCCAGACCAATGAAGTCAAAATCCCTGAGATTAGGCCCCAGGTATCAGTAATTTCTTTTGATTCCTCCTTAGGTGACTCAGCCAAGCTACAGCAGCCAAACCTGAGACTCAGAGACCCGGAATGTGTTTGCCTGTAAACCCATTCCCAGACACAAGTCATTTTGCAAACTGAGTCGCTGCGAGAAAACAGGAATATAGTCATTCGTAGATTTCTACAACAACCCTTCACAAAAGCATCAGAAGACCCATTCATTTGTCTCCGGCTCCTACTCCAACAGTTCATATCCTAGTGTGGGTAATATAAAAATAAATGCTCTGGTGACCAAAGTTTCAACACAATCAGGCTCAGAGATTTTTCTTTTCCAGGTTGTCTTCCAAACCCTGGACACTTACCAACCCCTCCAAAAATGTTTCCAGCTGTTTAATTAGAGGATTAAATAATGTGTTTGGCTTCTCGATAGCCCACTCCACACGCAGGATTCCCTACTCCAACTCTTCCTGCCTGGCAGAAAATACTTTTAAATCTCCCTGAAAAGGTTGTTCTTGGCTTGGGAGCCTGAGTTCCTCGCTGGCCCCTAAGTCCCAACAATTTTATGGCATAGCCAAAGGTCTCCTAAACCATGTGCATGAAAAAGGCATTAAAGAAATCGTATGTGCACTGTGACTTTCCCATGCACATCCTGATTGCTCTGGGATTTTGTCTGCCTTTTACAATCTGGCTCCCACACATCCTCTGTAGCTCTAAAATGGGCCACACGATTTCGTCTCTCTAGACTTTCAAACCCTTCCTCAGAACCACTGAATTGTGAGTCATCTGAATCACATCGCATGCTCAGTGTAAATCATGATGGAGCCCAGTATTCCCCAAAAAAGAAGACAACATACCAGATGGTGAGGGCTCAGAAGAAATTCAGAACTTTCTAGACTGCTTTCCCCAGAAGAGACTGAGTCAACCATGGGTGACCAGGTTGCAAATGTGATTATCTGTCACCTCCTGCCAGGGTTGAGCTTGGAACAGAATCAAGTTAGAGTTATTTCACAGTGGAAAATAGACTATAGAGATGGCCACAAACAACCTAAGGACATCCCCAATGTCAAAAATGTACCACGGTGAGTTACAAACATGGCAGCCTCCCACTACAAGAGGAGAGGAAGCTCTGTCACTTCACAAAGAACAGGAGAATGACATGTGAAATGTGTGTCCAGCTGCCGCAGGTCTCATTTGATGGTGAGGCACCAAGGGAAGGGCATTGGGTGGCAACTGGTGTCAAAGGAAATTTGGAAATTCCACATCACCAGGAAGGCAGGGACGCAGAGTGAGCAATGACACGTCAGGTGTGCCTGCTCTGCAGGGAGAAGCAAGGACCAGGCCTTGGAATCTTCCCCAACACCGAAGAGCGCAGGGGGTGGGAGGAAAACCAGATGCCAAGACCCGCAGCTTTCCAGAAACCCAGATGGATTTTATTCCTGATGTGGGAACAAGGTAGACAATTGCAAACAGCTTTCACAAAACCATAAGCCATTTTATAAGGAGCGAGTTCAAACAGAGGTCAAAGAGAAAAATCAGGATTGCTTTCTCCGAACAGGGTGTCTGGGCTCCCGGAGAGCTGGAGAAGCCACCTCCCCCTGCTCCCTTTCCCAACGGACAACCTTGTGCCATCCAGATGTTTCAATGCTTCCAAAATGAAAAATTTCCCCAGGAAGGAAAAAATCTTCATAAACCACCTTCTACCTTGCCTGGTCATGGACGGTACAAATCGAACCCTTATGAATTCTACTGCTTTTCTTTAGCTTGTTTATCAACATCTACTCAGTCATGCTATTCAGACTTAGAAATAAGGGTTGCAGGTTTTCAATGAAGCACGCAAGGACAGGACACATCCATCCCCACTGTAGCACGCCCTGTCTGAGAAAGGACAGGGTGTTTTTGTTCTTGGGGATGGTGGAGAGGAACACTGTCCTTATCCATCTGCTTGGGGGACTTTATGTGACTGGGCCTGGCTATACTCATAAGCAGATTCATGCAGTGATGGTTTCCTGTGCTGTCAGGAGGGAGTCCTGGCTGGAGGGATGGGTCACTAGGGGTGTGACCTGGAAGGGTCCAGCTCTCTCCGGGGCTCTCCCTTCTCTCTCTGCTCTCTGGCTTTAGTGGGGGGTGATCAGCTGTCCTTCGCTAGGCCTTCTTCCAGGCCCTTCTGCTATGGTCTTCTGCCATGCCCTTCCGCCATTGCCAGCCAGACATGAATGAACTGAGACCTCTGAAACTGTGAACTATACACAAACCCGTCCTCCTGTAAGTTGCGCGCGCCAAGTATCATGTCACAGTGACAAAGTGACTAAGACAGCTCCCCTCCGATGGAGTCCAGATGAAAGGCAGGCTCACATGCACAGTTAATTTTCCCTTCTGGAAGCTTTGCCATCAGTAAACCACTTGACCAGATGATTCTAAATTACTTTTTTGACTATTAAAAAACATTTGTGCAAAATTATTGGGTTGGTTCAATTCATTCCCCTATTAACTTTTCAAAAGTATTGAATGTGTCTATTGTGGTTTGGATCTGAATGTCCCCCAATAGTCTCAAGTATTTGGATGCTATGGATTATCTATGGAATCATGTGCTGTTAGGAGATTGGGGCCTGGTCTTGAGAGGAGGATTATGGGCATGTGGTAGACTATAGATGTGTGATGGAAGATAGGTGTGGGATAGATTGTAGATTACAGGCATATGGTGGATTAGAGGCTTAAACGTGGAAGGGGTGGACACTGAGGCTGAGCCTGAAAGGGGCAGATCACTGGGATAGGACCTGGAAGGATAGATGCTATTCCCCGCTTCCTCAGGGCACTTGGCTTTCTCTTTGCTGTGCTGTAAGGAGCTGCCTCCACCTCTGCCTCTGCCGTGCGCTTTCACTGTTGCTGGACACCCATGAATGGACTGGGACCTTTGGAAACTGTGAGCTAAAAATAAGTATTTCCTCCCTAAAGATGTGGATATTGGTATGTAGTCACAGTGACAAATAAGTAAGACAGTGTTCAAAAGAAACATGGTGATTTGCAATCAGATATCTATATAACTTCTTGTTTTTGTCTTGTGTGTTTTTTCTTTGTTACAGAAGCCATCCCTGCCTTCTGTGCATCAAGCTTGAACAAGACACATAAAAAAAAAACTGTTCTGTATTTCTACCACCTACAGATAACTACTCTGCTATATGGCACTTTCTCGTTTCTAAGGTACTTCCCCTACATATCTAAAATATCTTATTTTAACCGACTTTTTGTTACAAGAATTTTCTTGATATGTCATTTTCACTAGCAGTTTTTAAGGTGAGGCCTAAAGCACTAAGGGAGAAAGCCATCACTGGGGTGGCCTATCAGAATGACATTGGCACAATGAGGTTGCAGCACTGGCAGGGGGTGGTACTATGTCATTAAATTCTGGAAGTGGCCAGCTTTTGTCTAAACTAGCCCCGATGCCAAATGATATCCCTCAGATTGCTAAATCATTGCCTGAAATGAAAAAAGTGGGAAACAATCCTTTAATTTTCCTTTCTTGTCTTGTTTTGTAGTACTGAAGATGGACCCCAGGGCCTTCATACCTTTTTCTTTTTTATTTTGAGACAGAGTCTGACTAAGTTAGCTGCCCAGGATAAGCTCCAACTCACAATCCTTCTGCCTCAGCCTCCCAAGAGTGCTAGATCATTCCCTTCAATAACACTTATGGGTTTCCAGCAACGTTACTAGTAGCCCAGCCTGGGAACTTACACCCAGCAGAGAACCTCTGAACGGGCATGGGCATGAATGGGGAGAGACGGGATTCAGGAACAGCTGGCCACAATAGGGACACTGCACTTGGCAGTTCACGCTTGCCAGTTTCTAAACAAAAAAGGATTTTATGGGGATAGACACACCATGGGGGGAACAATGAATCTCAAAGAGGGCTTTCAACACTGAAAAGTGGAGGTGGAACTGGAGAAGGAACAAGGCACCTTCTGGGCATTCAGACACTGGCAGTGCCAACGGTGGGCTCCTTCTTCACCTCCCGCCTGCCGTAGTCTCTGTCCTGTGGCTGTAACAAAACACCTGAGTCTAAGTAGTTTACAAAGATAAGGTATTTATTTGGCTTATTTGGGAAGTCCAAGAGTGGGATGTTCGCACCTGTTCCATTTCTGGTGAGGGTTTCTTGCTGCCTCACAGTGCAGCAGAGGACACTGCAGGGTGAGGCAAAGCACATGTGACGCCTCAGGGCCCTCCCCTTCTACTTAGAAATCCACGAATGCCATCACGGCCCTATAACCTCTTATAATCCAAAGTACCTCCCAGAAGCTCCACCTCTCATACCATTGACCTAGGGATTTGGACATTAAACTTCCATGACATGGACTTTCAGGGGATGCATTCAAACTGTAGCACTAACTTTTCAAAGTTCTATATCACGATTATTCATAGAGTTCCACTCCAGCTAGTTCTTGTCTTCCTTCTTCCACTCCAACCTCATCCCCAGGTGGGATCCCTCAGTCAGAGGCCGGGTCTGACTGAGCAGATTGAGACTGTGTGTCTCCTTCAGCCCCCGTTCCCGCCTTGCCTTACGTAAGCCCTGAGGCTCCTAGGGGCCCTGCCCACGCCCTAGTTCCATCATTCCTTCTGCAGGGTCCCTTACGGAGCGCTGCGCAAACACATTGCAGGTGTCATAGGCAGAGGGAAGCCGGATGCACATCCCAGTTCTACCCACTTCCACGTGTGCCACCCAGGGTCACAGCCTTGGATACCTTCGTTTAGGGACATCTGTTATATCTCCCACTGAGTATGTTTGTGTTGGGAGCAACATAGTTTTGGAGCCACAGACTGCTTTATTCCCAGGCTGAGCCTACAGGAAAGCAAAGGCCAAAACAGTGCCACCAGCTGGATGCTGGGAACTCGTGAGGCTACCAGCCACTCTTGTACCTCCCACAGCTCATCCCTATGAAAGCATTTCTAGACTTAAATATCAGTTGTCTTCTTTTTCCAAAAGACATCATGTATGTGTATTGGCTGCATAGTTCCTCTGAAATCAACATTCAGGTCCTTGAAAAAACTGTGACTTTCAGTAACCTGGTATCTCTCACCTTCCCTGACTTTGTCTTGGCTGTGCCTCTCCAAGGCTTCCAAAGCCCAGCACCGTGTGTGACATAGAGCTGGCACTCAAGACCAGCAGCCTGAATATGTCACGGAGTCTAACTTTCCCTTCTGGCTCATATATGTTAGCGACACTTTAAGTTATAAGGCTCAAAAAAATCCCATATGAATTAAGCACACAGGTATAACTCTCAATTGAAATTTTAATTTGAAAAAGAATGAGAGAGCAGTACCCAAACAGAGTCTGTGGGTACAGGTATTGTGAGCAAGGCAACAAAGTGTCACTGTCCTGGGAAGGTGCCCTACTCCTTGGAAGCAGTTTATTAAGGTCTGCTTCCTCTCATCAGTGATTTCCATTAGGGTAGCTTTAGTTTTCACTTTTTTATGTGGGAACACAGGTAAAGAATGAAAACTCAAAGAAGCCAGGAAATGCTCACTGATAAGAGGTATAAGAGTCTTGCAACACAGGGTGCAGGGACACGTGTGGTGAGAGGCTCTGATGCTCACTCTGATCTGAGGGCTGCCATTATGGTTGGCCCAATCCCTCACCATCTGGGCTGGAATGCCCTTGGCACCCGAGTCAAGCATGGCTTTCCCGCTTGGTCCAGTTCTTGCTTCAATACCTCACTCCCCACCTCCAGAGGCAGACCAAGGCCACTAGAGGAGCCAGGACACATATGATGACTCCTCTCTCCAGACTATGTTCCCCTTGCCCAAAGGAAGCCTTACACAACTCACAAAGTCTAGATAAAGTCTAGATCTGGAACCTGCTTTGAATCCCACCTCTGCAACCTGTGACCTTTGGAACATTACCTGGTTGAGTCATTCCCTCCGCACCAACATACATGCAAAGATACCTGGATCTGTTAGAATCCCTTGAGAGTAAGCAAGAAAATCCAGCTCTGGTTAAATCAGGAGAGAGAGAGAGACAGAGAGACAGAGAGACAGAGAGACAGAGAGACAGAGAGACAGAGAGACAGAGAACCAGTTGAGATGAGAGAGCTCAGAGGAGCCAGGCAGGCAGGATCTGAGTTAGCGACACCCTTTGGCCCAGTTCTTCAGCCTCCATGTGTTTGTGTCTTTTGCCACGTAATTCTGCAGGGACCTTTCCCAGAGGATGGGGTGGGTGCCTTCCCCAGCCCATGATTCTGGCCCAGTTATGTGAGTTGCTTCATCCTAGAGGATGTTAGAGTGATGCAAGTAGAAGCTCAAAAAGGCTTTATACATTGCAGCTTGGTGGCTCTGGGTCTTCTGCCTTTTCCATGACAAGGACATCCTCACAGGAACCTACGAGAGGCTGAGAAACATCTAGAACAGACCCAGCCGAGAAATTACAGCACAACCATGTATAGGAACACCCTGTGGCCCATGCTCCCAGGTGCCCACCACACAACCCCTAGCTATTGTGGTGCTGGCCTTCCAGCCACCTGCATGGGTATTGCATGAAACATCCTAGGGGAGACGTAAACAAAAGTCTCTTCACCCCAGAGAGGGCTCAACTGACAGACCAGAGTTACAATCACACCAAAGTCCAACTTGGTGAGCCAATGAGTTTATTGGGGTGACTTATAGAAGTATAGGTGAGGGATTTCTTGCAGAAGCACAGAACGAGGGGTGACCCACAGGATCATACGTGAAAGGTCACTGATAGGAACAGGGATAACTCAAAGGGCAGTTGTATCAAGCCCACCCAGGCAAGGCGGTGCCTCATGGCAACTGCATACGCAGGCTGGGATCTGCCTTCCTGTTCAGCTGCTGCTCTTAGGTCTCTCCATAAGTTTTTCTCTTTTTGTTCTCACTTCTATCTTTGGGAGCTCACCTCTCTCTCACTCTCTCTCCTCTCTCTTTCTGTATGCGCCACACCTGTAACGACCATGAGGCCATCCGGCTGTACACATCAGGCTCCCGGCCCTCCATCTAGCCCCTCCTACTGTGTGTACCTGTGAACTGCTCATTCCCTGAGTCTTGTGAGCCTTCCACCTCCCTCCAGGAGGGAACGTCCACCCTACCTCGGAGGAACTTGCCTCACAACCCTGGACATCTTTGCTGGAAGCTGTCCTCTGACCCAAAGATTCTGCTCTGCCATGGATGCAACCAACTGGGCTGGTTGGGGCACTGCCTAACACCCTTCTCAAAGTGTTCTCAAAATGGCTGTGAGCTCCCTTACCCCTAGTAGAGCCTGAGAGTGGTGTGAGCTTGTCCAAGCTGTTCGTTCTACTGTTCCCCAAGTGAGATCAATTTCCATTTGCCCACAATAGGAATCTCCTGCTCTGCCCTATGTTGGCTGTCCCCTCTCCTGTCTCGCTCTTCTGTTCCCCAACAGTTTCCTGGGGTCACTCAAACTTCTGTCTCAACCCTCGCTTTTTAGGGAACCTAAAATAACACAGTTTATTTCACCTCATGGCACAAGCCAAGGTCATGTTCTTTTTAACACACAAGTTAACTAAGGTCTCTTTGTCACTCACAGTACCAATGGCTTCCGCCCCCCAGATTCTCTTGAAATAATGCTAAGTATCCACAGAGCCCATTTGAGTTGCATTTATTTGTCTAATAAAGTCCAGGCAATAGGGATCATTTCTAAGAGGCTGGACTGTGAAGAGGGGACAGAGAAAGAATCCAAATTTTGGTTGTTCACATTTCTACACTATGTAATTTTTTCATATGTACAAGGTACGATCAAAAGCTACAGTGAATATTTACATTTTTAACAATTATTACAATGAAAGGCACATTGTCATTGATCCCTCTCAAAATACCTTTCCTCACTTTGAAACTGTTGAGTCAGAGGCCAAAAAGCCTGTGGGAGACAGAGTCCCAGTCCAAGAGAGGTTTAATGACAGAGCCATCAGGCTGCCATCTGAGAGGTCAGCATCCTGACTGACAGGGGCGGGGCCGTGTACAGGAAGTAGTTAGCTATCGGCCATATTTGTAAAGGTAAAAGGAAGTGTACTCAATAGAAGCACAGGTGAGGGGAAGTGACAGCAGCACAGGTGCTAGAGGAAGTGGGATCGGGTGGCTTCCGCTCTCAAGATGGCTGGACTTGTGTTACGGCCTAACAGGAACATGCGGCCCATCGTCGTTGCTGCTGCTTTCTGAGGCAGGTCTGGATGGCCTCTTTCACGTTGTGCTGTTATGGCTGCCTTGGTGTCTGGAATCAATCCAAACATTTAACTTTTATGGTCATTTTGACTTTGGAGAAGAGCCAGAAGTCACACAGGACCAGACCTGCGGAATATGTGCATGAGGACACACTCTGCTATCCTGCAAGCCGGCCTTTCTTCTGGGGGTCTCTGGGCAGCAGTCCTCGCCATGGTTTTTATGGTACTCTGTAAAGACACCAGGAGAGAGGACTTCCAGAATTGCTTCAGAAAGTGGTAAGAATGGTGGGATAAGAGGGGGCTGGAGAAATGGCTCAGAGATTCAAGCACTTGCCTAGTAAGTTCTTAGGCAAAGGCTAAGCACTTGAGTTTGATTCCCCAGCACCACATAAGCCAGGTGGCCCTAGCCTATAATCCTAGCATCCGGGAGGCTGAGACAAGGCTAGCCTGGGCTTCATAGTGATTTCAGGACCAGCCTGAGCTACAGAGACCCTGCCTCAAAGAAAAAAAGAATGAATGACAAGGTAAGTGTGTTCAAAACAAGAGGAAATTCTCTGAGATTCGTGGTAATGTGTCTTTTGCTGCAATAATTTCTAAAATTTGAACAATAACTGTATATTCTGGTCACAGGTCCTAGGCATCCATCCCACCCCCAGGCTGCCAGGTGACAAGGAGTTTGTCACCCTTTCCTGCACTCAGCGAAGATGGCTGTACACTGAACAGAGGAACAGGAGCCAGAGAGGCTGAGCCTCAACTGGGATCAATACGATGCTTCCTTCCTTGAACAACAAAGCTGCAGCCGAACACGACTGGAAAGCCTGCAGTCTTTCTCGTTAGTGACCGCACTGCCCGGTCGCTCCTCTTCCAGGGAGCCAGGCATTAACTACAAAGGAGATTGTGTCACCCGAATTCTCCAACGAGGAGCCCGGTTTTGAGCCCACAGAAGTGCTGCTTCCACCAAAGACTTGGCCAGCTCAACCCACCCTCACCCCCCACCTACAGCTCCAGACGGTGAGTAAACTTCTGCAAGAGTTTCTAAAAGCAATCATAAATTCTGACCAAAACCACTCCAGTTTCCAGTAAACTCTGGTGTGTATCTGTGTCTCCACGGCCAGAGGGCGCAGAATTGATGGCTCTGCTGGCTACCAAATCTCACCTTCCCTGCAGGGCCCAGAGGCAGGCTGAGCAAAGGCCAAATACTTCTGCCGGGTCAGGTGCACGGCCACATCTCACAGAGCCACTCTGGGACTGAAGGAAGGGCAGAAGGAGCCTGTGGCTTCGTCTTTCCCAACTATAATTTGGACAGTTTAATTCCATTTCATCGCAAAGTCATCAAAGAATTGCCTCACAACGTGCCTGCAGTCAATAACAAGGCCCATTCTTAATTCGGTTATTAATTACTCCCCTGGAGACACACACTCAGAAAAATAGCCTGAAAACAGTGTCCCTCCCTTGTTCACTCTGAACGAGTTGAGGACACATGCCCAGGACCCACTGGAGAGGAGACATTACTGAGAAATCGTACTGGAATACTGCCTCTCAGACTCAGCGAACATCTAATTGTCCACATGTGCAGGCCCGACCTTCACCTCTACTGGCCAAAGGCTGCCTAATTGTAAGGCCTCTGTGGAGCTTAATGTGACAGTGTCTCCCACAAAGCTCTTAACAAGTGTTTTTATGCTTTGACTCAGCAATTGCACCTGCAGGAATTTATCATTCAGGTATATTTTCATCTATACCAAAAGAAGCTGTGTACAAAGTCATCCACTGAGGTATTATAATATGCATCTTGTTTTATGTGACAGCAATATAATTGTTAAAATTGAAAATCATTTGTAATTTAACAGGTATATTTTGAAACTATTAAATGAGCGTGTTAAGCACAAAGGAATCCTCCTGTCCCCAAAATTATATATGGAGAACTGCAAAGGGTCCAGAAAATCAAATTAGATGGGTGTAGGGGTGACAGGGACAGTTTCTAAGGTATAATTTTGTGAATGCTTTGAGTCTTGAATCATGCGAATTTAAATTTAATGGGAAGCTGGGCTTGGTAATGTAGGCTTGTATTCCCGGCATTCTGGGAGCTGAGGCAGAAAGATCACAAGTTCGAGCCCAGCTTAGGCAACTTAGCAACTTAATGAGATGCTGTCTCAAAGTGAAAAGTTTTTTGAAAGGGACTGGGGGACGTGTGGTAATACAGTGTAAAGACCCTGCTTTCTGTCCTCAGCACTGCAGGAGAGACCAAACCAAATAAACAAAACCTGAATCGCAACACGGTACTGCCTGAAAGATCTTTTTCTACATTTTAACCAAACTGCAGGAAATGGGAGCTGTTTCCAATCCTGTCTTATCAAAACCAATATGGTTATCAATATATTTGTGGTCTATTTACCAACTTTATTCCTGATCTCCACAGAATAAAGTCACAAAAACCGAATTTCTAGACTAAAGGATATTTTTTTCAAAGCTTTTTGTATGTATTAATGCCTCAAGCTCCTGAGGATCTTTTATGATTTTTAAAGAGCTTACTTATATAACTGTGTTAGTCATCTTTCCATTGTTGTGATCAAATAGTTGAGAAAAACAACTTAAATGAGGAAGGGTTTATTTTGGCTACAGTTTTGGTGGTGTCGGTTCGCAGTCAGCTGGTTCCATTGGTTCTGGGCTTGTGTTGAGGCTGAGTGTCATGGCGGAAGAGGGTGACAGAGGAAAGTGGCTTGGCTTGCGGCAACCAGGAACCAGAGAGAGGGGGAAAGGTCAGGAGCAAGATAAACTCCTCAAAGTCCAGCCCCCAGTGACCTACCTCCTCCAGCGAACAACTTGGTGGATCAGCTCGGATGCGGGTCACTACCGCCATGGTCTGGTCACCGCCCCAGCCTATCTCTGTATAGGCTGCACTGGGATCAAGCCCTCCCATACATGAGTCTCTGTGGATATTCCATATTTAAACAGTAACAGTAACTCTTGGAAACCTAGGGACCCACATGGCTTTGTCCCCAAAAGGAATCACTTTCAAAAAGCACAATTCAAGTGTCGGGTGAATTTTTTTTTAGTTATTTGGAAATCTGATTTACTTATTAAGCCCCAAGCTTGCTGTCCTTCCTCTATACACAGAACAACAGTCCTAAGAAGTGTAGGTAGGAGGACAGTTTTAAATGTAATTCAATTTACATATGTGAGGCTGGCTCAGGAGGTCACCTCTCCAAGAACTAAATCTTTGGGACTGGAGGAATAGCTCAGCAGTTAAAGCACTGAGTACCCAAGTTCATTTCCCCCGCACCACGTAAGCTTGGCATGGTGGCATACCCCTGTAATTCTAGCATTCGGGAAGCTGAGACTGGAGGATTGTTGTGAGTTCGAGACCAATCTGGGCTACATGGTGAGCTCAGAACCAGCCTGGGCTACAGACTGAGACCTTGTCTCAAAAAAAAAAAAAAGAAGAAAGAAAGAAAGAAAGAAAGAAAGAAAGAAAGAAAGAAAGAAATGAACTAAATCTTTGAGCTGTTACTCTTGGCATTAATTATCCCTAATTCCCTGAATTAAGAATGGTGGAGTGGCTCCTACGGATGTGGTTCGTCCCTCAGGGGTCCACGTGTTTTGAGCCTGATCCTCTGTGGTGGTGCTAAGGGTTGGCAAGACCTTTAAGAGGCGGGGTCTAATGGGAGGTCTTAGGTCACTGCGATGTGCCCTGGGAAAAAATTAGTGTAGTTCTTCTACGATTCCAGTCTTGCTCTAGTGCCCTGTTTCACTGTGTGATGTCTGACTCTCATACCTGATGACATGTGCCATCAAGTCCTCAGCAGGGCCTTGCTGGTGCTGGTGCTATGCCCTTGAACCTCCAGTAATGTAAACTAAATAAATCCCTTTTCTTTGTAGAGTACCCAGCCTCCAGTGTTTCATTATAGTGACAGAAAAACTGACTAATCAGGGAGGGGGGAACGAAAATACTCAGGTTCACTGTTTTCAAAAAATTGCACCTGTTAAATTGCTATGATGTCTTTCAAATAGACTCAAATATGTAATTCCCCGCCCTGCACCAAAGTCTCCTTTCCTCAAATCCCAGTGTTCCTCACCCAGTTGCTCCTACCATGACCTCGAAGGTCTGCCACACTCCAGCACAGTTTTCCTATGCTGCGTTTTGCCTTTCCCTCCTTCAGCACTTTACTCCGTGGCTCAGCTAAGCCTTCCCACCCAGGAAGGCTCCGGAGAGATGAGACTTTAAGCCATCAGAGAAACGACTTGGAGGAGAATGTTCATGAATAATTTTCATCCTGTCTGACTAGGGAATCTTCACTCTCCCAACTCTTGCCAGCTTCATGAACCAAAGTGGGGGCATAAATTTGCCCGTAACTACATATTGTAAAATCTCCAGTTCCTCAGTCCCTCCAGGCCTACCCAGCGCTCCCTGGATTTGTGCCCAGGTGACCTAGGCACCCCAGTGCCAGTGCCTCTCATCCAAGGCAGTGTGCTCCTCTGCTCCCTGGGCAGCTTCGGTGAGACTGACTACCTGCCCCATATACCCTCGGCTCACCCACTCAGCAACCAGTTCCTGGCACCTGCCACCGGCACACATGCCCTGAGCACTCTGCTATTCCACCTTAGTCTCTCCCTACCACAGTGGGCACAACTCCAAGGTAGGGGCAGTTGTTGCCCCAGGAAGACCTCCATCATGTGGGGGGCAAGAATCAGCAATGTAATGTCCCAGCCTCCCCGGGACACCAGGGGCAATCACTGGGTACGAGTCCCAGCTGGCCGCAGCTGGCCCTGCACACTACACACCCTGAACTGGCTCCAGCTCTGCTTCCCTGGGCCAGCTCATACACCGCCTGCACCCCAGTTTGCCCTGGAGTCCCCTGGGAAACCTGTACTAAGACAATACCCTGTCACCCTGGGTTCTCCTGGTTGGGCGGCATGTCCATTTCCAGGCAGAGAGGACTTCAAGTTGTTAAAATGGCATCTATGGGTGTCCGCTTCTGCGTACTAGCAATCTTTCTGTCTCAGAGGAAACCACGAAGGCACCAAAGGCAGAAGGCCCCAAGGGTCTGTTTGTCCCATTTTTCTTAAAAGTGCACTCCAGGAGGCTGAGGCAAGAGGATCACAAGTTTGAGTCCTGTTTGAGCAGCTTAACGACCTTTCTTTCTTTCTTTCTTTCTTTCTTTTTTAAGGAGATGAAGATGTAGCTTGGTGTGAAAGCTCTGGATTCTGACCCCAGTACAAAACAAAACAACAACAACAACAACAAAGAGAGTGGGCACAGTGCAGGAGAGACAGGGAGCGCAGAAGTTGGTAAGTGCACACCCACCTTTGAGAGCACCCTCCAGGATGGGCACCTGAGCGCTCAGTCTCAGGACCTCCCCTGCCTCGGCATCTGCAGGTGGCCGGGCCACGCCCAGCACCAGCCAAACAAGCCGCCCCCCCCACCCCCCCAGCTCCTAGCGAGGCGCCACCAGCTCAGTCTGCCACCTTTGACCTTGGCCAGGAGACGCACGGAGGACACAGACGGGAAGGGCGGAACCGCCGATGTCCTACTCCAAGAGGCGACCAGGTCGCCTGCCCAGGGACTCTGAATTGTCAGTCCGGGGGGTTGTGTTTTGTTCTGCTTTAACAAGAAGTTCTCCAATTCGTCTCCCCTTAAACGCCTGGCCGGTCTGGCCTCCACTGTCCAACCTGGCAGCCCTCCTCCGTCACCCCCCACGGAACGCCCACATCTGGGGGTGGGGGAGAAGGTCGCACCCCGGCTCGCAGCGGGCGCTGGCACTGGCCAGGAAACATCCGACCCGGGTGGCCCACGCAGCAGGACGGAGAGCACGCGGGGCTCGGGATTCCCAGCGGTAGCCCTGACGCCCGGCTACTGAGGTCCCCTTCCCACGCGGGGCTCCGGGCGGAGTCCCCGGGGAGGGGCCGAGCGTGGGGCGGGGCGCGGGGCGGGGCGCCACGTCCAGCCCGGGAGACACGCACAGCCAGGGAGACCAGGACTGAGCAGCCACCCAGGCGCGCGGAGGAGACCCGAGGCAGGTAAGCGCCCTCCGGGGGCGCCAGAGGGACGCGGGGACGCGTGCGGCAGGGGCTCCGGAGCCCGCGCTTTCTCGGCAGACTGGGGGTTGCTTGAGGTGGGGGGTGCGCTGCGGGTGTCTGGATGCGGGCGAGCTGGCTCGGGGGACCCCTCTGGGCACGATCGGACAGGGACACCACGCTGGGACTGGGGACAGCGG
>PVKB01000032.1:1445817-1571324 GCA_004027205.1 Ctenodactylus gundi
GGGGGCGGGGGGAAGTGGGGGGAGCATGGGTCAGGGGCGGGGCCGAGGCGGCTGGTCTCTGGTGGGCGGAGGACGTCCCGCCAAAACGAGACCCAGACCCGGGCTTGCTCGGCCTGCTGCGCCCGCTCCTCGGGTCTGACTGCCGGGGCTGGGGTCTCGCGTGGGACCGACAGGCGACCCAGAGGGAGGACTCCCGCGTGCGGGGGCTGCTAGGACTTGAACTTGGCGGCCGGTCCTTACCTCGTGCGCGCAGCGTTCCTGCCATCCGCGAGGCCCGTGTCCCCTTCCGAGGCGGCAGGTCCGGTACCACAGGCTGACCTTCCTCTCCTGCAGGAAGGGAGACAAACCCCTCAGTGCCTTCGGTAGCTTCTTGCTGGCATCGCCCACACCCCCACGCTGGGAGTCGGGAGGGTGAGGAGGGAGAGCGGTTCGGGGCTGGCAGGGTGGGCCCCCCTCGGGCGTGGGGGTCCTGCCTCTTCCCTCTGCCCCTCAGTGACACCGACCGGGCGCCCCGAGACGATTCTCTCCCCCTTGATCATCCTGAGGCACCAAGAAGAAAAAGGACTTGCCAGGCAGTGAGGGCAGCTGGGGCCTTGGGCCCTGGGGTCCTCGCCTCTGCCCCCGCCGCGCCTTGGGAAGGTGTTTCCAGCGGGGTCAGGTCTCAGAGCAGCCACCACGTCTAGAGGGCACAAACCTTGATGACAAGCCATGGTGCCTTCTGGTCGGGGTTGGCTCTGGGAAGGGACCCTAGCCTGGTGAACACGGGAGGGCGAAGATCTAAAGTAGGAGGCGCGGGGTGGGGACCAAAGAACCCCAGATCACAGGGGAGCTGCGGGAGGGCTCCCTCCCCCCATCCCGCCCACAGCCCCACCTGTAACATCCTGGTGGCACCCCCCTCGTTCTTTGGGCAACTTGCTGTCTGGTCTCCACTGGGGGTGGGGGTGCCAGCGCCTGCCCTGGGTGGCAGGAGTGTGGTTTACGGGAACACTGGGGCTCTGAGAGCACACATCACTGGCAAGATGACTAAGCCTCTCCACAACGGTTCTGGTGAGTCCCCAGCCCATGTTGGCTAGGACAGAAAATCGTGTCCTACTTTAGAAGAAAGACCCTTTTCCCAACCAATGGAGCAGGAGCAGCATGGGTCTAATGGTGGTAGGGCCGGGGCGACTTAATCACACCAGCCCTGGCCCGTGGGAGAAGGCGCACATCCTTCCTGCGTGTCCTAGACAGTCTTGTGCATCCTTTGCCCTGTCCTTTCTGAAATCTGCGCAGCCAGTGGAGGGTCTCCCGGCCTCCAGGTCACATGCCCTCTCTCCCTTGCACCTGGGTGGCTCTGATGGTGGGTGAGCAGTGGTCAGGGAGCTCTGGAGGAAGCCCGCCAGATGTTCTGCACGCTCACCACTGGCGTCTTTTTCCAGGATCCAGGATGATGCGCCGACACCCCCCACGGATGCCGGCTGGGTGTGAGGCTCCCTGACCCTGTGAGAGCAGGTCTGGACCCTCCACGCGGAGCGCTGACGGCCTCTCTCTCTCTCACACACACACACACACATCCCCACTTCCCTTAGGCCACTCCACTTGTGGTTGTCACCATGGCAGCCCAGAGCAGAAACACCAGCTTTCCCCCCAACTTTAATTCCCCTCAAGACCACACCTCCTCGCCCCCCTTCAACTTTAGCTATGGTGATTACGACCTCCCTCTGGGGGAGGAAGAGGACATGACCAAGACCCGGACCTTCTTCGCCGCCAGGATCGTCATCGGCGTGGCACTGGCAGGCATCATGCTGGTCTGCGGCATTGGCAACTTTGTCTTTATTGCTGCCCTCGCCCGCTACAAGAAGCTGCGGAACCTCACCAACCTGCTCATTGCTAACCTGGCCATCTCTGACTTCCTGGTGGCCATCGTCTGCTGCCCCTTCGAGATGGACTATTACGTGGTGCGCCAGCTCTCCTGGGAGCACGGCCACGTGCTCTGCGCCTCTGTCAACTACCTGCGGACCGTCTCCCTCTATGTGTCCACCAATGCCCTGCTGGCCATTGCTATAGACAGGTGAGGATGGGGGCAGGGGCAGCGGGGAAGGGCCTGCCGGGCTGTCCCTCCTCTCACTTAGAATCTGCCAGGCTCCAGCGTTCGTCTGAATGAGGGCTCAGATCCGTCTGGGGGTGAGGAGACTTTGGTTGTCCAGATGAGCTCTGCTCCACCAAATATGAGCACGTAGGAGGCTCCCAAGTCCCCCCAGTACCAGCCAAACACTGAGATGTTGCATCTGCTTTGGAGGTAGGCATGTCACACACCAGTGCGTGGCCTCAAATACAAAGGCGAAGGCCGGATACGCGGGCAACTACTGCTTAGAAACCACGGGAACCCTGACAAGGGCAGCTTCCGGTGAAGCCGGAAGTGCCAAGCGCTTCCTGTAGCCAGATCGAGATACAAAACATTTCTTTTGCCTAGAAAACTTCCCTGTGCCCCTTACCAGTCCCCCCCACACACCAGGATCTCCTTCACCCTAGTTCTTAACGTAGCTCTGCCTGTTTTTTAACTTCATAGAAAACAAAAATCATCCAATATTGAGTCCTTGTCTCTGGTGATTTTAAATTTAAAATGTGATAGCAGAGTTTGTTGGAAGAACATACTTGCTTTTGCTTTTTTGCATAAGTAGTGTGCTCATTTGCATACATTTGCATGATAAGTTCACGAAGTCCTTGCCCTATTATGAATCTATAAGATAAATTTATAATAGTAGTTAATAACAGATCTAGCACACATTTCATTTGTGTGAACAGCTGCAGGCAAGCATCAAATCACCAGTGACTGAGGGGACAGTTGGTTCTGCATCCTCTAAGATATTGTCACTCTTTCAAGCCTTGCTGAAATTCATTTTGATAAGATGCTGAATTATCTTTTTTCTCTCTCCCCCTCCTTCAGCTCCCTATTTTTTTTTCCTGGGTACTCAGTGTCGTTTGGGTCTGTTATCCTTTTTAATCAGCCAGTTTATTATTTTCCATTTATAGTTATAAAATACACAACCAGGCACAAGATGCACTTTCCTTTTTATAGCATAATACCTGCAGGAAAAGCAATTTTATTAACAAGTCGGAGGCTCTCCAGCCCTGAAAGAAGCATTTACAAAATGTGTGTGTGTCAACCAACTGCACAAAATTCTCCAGGGAAATGACACCAGGTGTCATTTGAGGAAAGGACACAAAGTTGGATTCCTGGGTCCCACCCTAGTCTCCTAAACGGGGACCTCTTGGGATGGGTCTGAGGAATCTGCATTTTTAGCCAAATCTCATGCTTCCTAAAGTGAGAGTCATCACTAGTCTCATGTCTTGTCCCATTGTAACCTTCTGTCCCTTTTGTCTCTGTCATGGTGATTATGTTTTTCTTTAATTATTAGTATTTTGGTCTGTTTATAACACTGGTGTTTCTTGAGAAACTCATCATTCTGTTATAACTGACAACGGAATAGACAGGTGCCTTTTCACCCCCAGCTAGCCCTACCCAGGCAGCCTCCTGGCTCCCTGGGCAGTGCCATCACCATCACAGTCACCGAGCTGGAAAGTTAGCGACACACCCTGCCACACCCTGCCTTTCTTCCCCCCAGCCCCACCCCTTGGGTTCAGCCCTACACCAAGCCCTGGCATTTGTCTCTCCAACTTCTTAGCAAGTGGTTGGGTCATCTTAATACTCTTCCTCCAACCTGCCTTTTATCCCTGGAGCTCCAGTCTGCCCCTGCAATCCACTCACCCACATGAAACACCAGAAGGTTATTATTGGTGGATCTTCCTAACATTTTATTGTTTATAAAATCTCTAGAAGTTCCAGGGCCCATAGAATACCATACATGCCAAAGCCTGAGTCTCACATTCTGACACCTTTGTAACCTAGTGGCAGCCAACCATCCAAACTCACCCTGTGTGTGGAAAAATGACCTTTCCAACAGGCAGTACACTTAAAGCACAATGATCATGTCTTCCATGTTTCTGTCTCTGTAGTGCCTAGCACAGAGCCTTACAATTGTGCCTTAGTTTGAGTCATTCACAGAAAGAAAGAAAACTCTGAGCCGAAGATACCTGTCTAGGTAGCGCCAGGTAAGACCTACAAGGAAATGGGAATTAGGACAGAGAAGGGATGCAGAGGGGCAACTAGAGAGGATTCTGCTGTGGAACTCCTGGGGCAAGTGTGGACCCCACCTCAGGAGAGGAGGGGGCGAGGGAGCTGAGGTATTTATATCCCACTGCTAAAGCCTGTCAAAAGGACCCTGGAAGCCAGGGGAAATTTTTTTTTCAAAGAAATGCAGTACTGGCAGATGGGAGTGGACAGGTGTCATTGAAGAGATAAGAGGAAAGGACACAGGAGGGACACTGGTAGCACCTGCTGCTGCGGCCTGGTAAACCCACAGGAAGTGGATGGCTCTGCTCCGGCCCAGGTACGCACAGTGAAGCACAGTCTTTGACTTCAGTGAGCTTTTCTTCCACAAAAAAACTAAGCATTTATGAAACATAAAGAATAACCACAAGATATTGATTCGTAAATGCTGGAGTTTTTCATTTTTTATCCTTTTCCTTTCCTTTTCCTTTCCTTTTTTTCTTTTCCCAACCCTAACTCGCTCAGTTGCCCAGGCTGGGCTTACACTTGTGTTTGTCCTGCCTCAGCCTTCCAAGTGCTGGGATTACGGACGTAAGCTGCTAGTCCTGACAGAGATGCTAGGTCTTATTGGGAACCTACCCACTCCCACACTAAGACTAAACACACACACACACACACACACACACTCTCTCTCTCTCTCTCTCTCTCTCTCTCTCTCTCTACTGGTAAAAGAACTACCTGAACAGGAAACCTGGGAACAGGGGAAGAGAGGTATATCTAGCAAGAACAGGAAGCTCAAGACTAGGCCTCTGGGGTCTCATAAAGCTCGGAGATGCAAAAGCAGCAGATGGGATTTCATACCTTAGAATATAGGAGCTTAATAAATATAGCATTGTCCTTTCCCCCAATCCCGTTCTAAATCAGGTGAAAAATAAAACAATTGGGGTGAGAGGGGACAAAGCTTATCTTTGCCCCGATGGTGTTGACTTTGGAAAATGGAGCACTGGTGGGGGTAGGGGGTGCATTGTAAGTGACCACTGCCTGCTCCGCTCCAGGGCTGCACACCCTGGAACAAGCGGGGCACTTTCATTTACTTGTTCTACTATGTATAAATATCAGAAAGGGCTGTCAGTGCCATTTCCATATGCCATTGCGAGAAAATAGCCAGGGTGCCTCAAAACAGGCACTATTTCAAGTTATAGAGAGTTGGAGGAGATTTTTCCCTCAAGAAACACAGCAGAGAGATGGCAACAAAGACCTTGTATCAAATGAATGAGTCACAGGAAATGATCACAGTAGGCAGAGTACTGTAGCGTCCAGCATATGCATTATGTATGTTTACTTTCTTGGAACCCGACAAGAGTCCTGTTAGTTTGCCAATAAACTTATTATCACCCCCCATTGCACAGATGCAAAAACTAAGTCCCAGGAGCCCTAAGTGATTTATCAAAGAGCTTGGATTATGGTCCTCCAAATAAGTCCCAGACAGTGTTCTGGGTGTGTGTGTGTGTGTGTGTGTGTGTGTGTGTGTGATTTCTTTGATGACAACTGTGAATTTTGGAACATCCTGCAGGATGGAGAAAATGTTACTGGATAGTAAAAAAAAAAATTGAATTTAAAAGTTGGCAACAGAATTAAGAGGGAATGTGGAAATTTTCTTTGGCATTGGTTATTGAGATATCTCCAATACTGTAGCCAGATTGAGGGAACTATTAAATCCTGAATTTGTTCTGTATTATCCAGGGACTTTAAATTCAGAAGGGTAGGCAGAAATCTGAACACTGTACTTGGTTAGGCAAGGCATTTACTTGCCACTAGAGTCCATAGGTTCAGGACAAGCCCACTTCTACCCTCCTCCAGCTCTAACGCAGGGAGACATCTGGTTGGAGGGGGCCAATTCGCTGATTCACTGCCTGAGAAAAGCAAGGTAGACAGCCTTTCCTTTACCTCGAAACCCTAAGACATTTGGAGTGAAGAACTTTGAGAATGGTATGGTCTTGGGCAGAAATGCACTATCAAAAACCAAGGGATGTAATAGGACCATTAATAACTAATACCAGGCCATGTGTGTTGACAGAACACCAACTAAACACAGAGTGGTTTACAAACCTTCTCATAATTAGTGTTCAAAGCCATCCTTGCAAAGTATCATTTTATCCCCCTTTGCATTTAAGGAAACAAAAATCAGAGAGGTCTATCCGTACCCCTAAGCCAACTAGGAAAGTCAGCGTTCGTTCAACCTTTTTGACCCAAAGCCTGTGCTGTTTCTACTAAACCATCTTATTACTCAAAATGCCAGCTAACGTTGAATCCGGGTAATGGGCAAAGAGTGGTTCATTGTGTCAACCTGTCTGCTTTTGTGTGTGCTTTTGTGTTAAGAGCCAACACTGAGCCAGGTGTGATGGCAAATTCTTGTAACCCCAGCACTGTGGGAGGTGCAGATATGAGAATCACAAGTATGAGCCCAGCAGGGGCAATTGACATCCTAGAGAAACCCTGTCCCAAAATTAAAAAAAAAAAATTTCAAGTCTGCATCTTTGTGATCTTTGGTTGCCCTTCCCCACCAGATACCTGGCCATCGTCCACCCCTTGAAGCCGCGGATGAACTACCAAACAGCCTCCTTCCTGATCGCTTTGGTGTGGGTGGTGTCCATTCTCATAGCCATCCCTTCTGCCTACTTTGCAACCGAAACCGTCCTCTTCATTGTCAAAAACCAGGAAAAGATATTCTGTGGCCAGATCTGGCCTGTGGACCAGCAACTCTACTACAAGTCCTACTTCCTCTTCATCTTCGGCCTGGAGTTTGTGGGTCCCGTGGTCACCATGACCCTGTGCTATGCCAGGATCTCCCGGGAGCTCTGGTTCAAGGAGGTTCCTGGGTTCCAGACGGAGCAGATCCGCAAGCGGCTGCGCTGCCGCCGGAAGACGGTGCTGGGCCTCATGTGCATCCTCATGGCCTACGTGCTCTGCTGGGCCCCCTTTTATGGTTTCACCATTGTGCGTGACTTCTTCCCGGCTGTGTTTGTGAAGGAGAAGCACTACCTCACGGCCTTCTACGTGGTTGAGTGTATCGCCATGAGCAACAGCATGATCAATACCGTGTGCTTCGTGACGGTCAAGAACAACACCATGAAGTACTTCAAGAAGATGATGTTACTCCACTGGCGTCCCTCCCATCATGGGAGCAAGTCCAGCGCTGACCTTGACCTCAAAACCAGTGGGGTTCCTGCCACCGAAGAGGTGGACTGTATCAGGCTGAAGTGACCTGCTGGCATTACAGAAGTGAAAACGCAAGTCCAGGACTCAGAGTATCACATTCCATCCATCAAGATCACCGGCTGCATGGAAAGGGACAACTGGGTCTGACCCTTCCTGCCCTCCAGGAGGTAGATGCTTCTAAGCCATAACGTGCAAGGAGTCTGGGCACAAGCACAGCAGCAGTGTTTAGTGACACCCGCTGAACACTCACTCACTGAGTGCGCAGTCACAAGAGCGACAGTAGGCACAAGGGACAGCGACCGACGTGGACCGAGCATCTACTCTGAGCTGAACATAC
This sequence comes from Ctenodactylus gundi, assembly GCA_004027205.1. Classification (NCBI taxonomy): domain Eukaryota; kingdom Metazoa; phylum Chordata; class Mammalia; order Rodentia; family Ctenodactylidae; genus Ctenodactylus; species Ctenodactylus gundi. The sequence goes on from PVKB01000032.1 coordinate 1,453,464, forward strand.
CAATGAGACTGGACAAGTACGACAGGAGCTGATGTTTGCTGATTACCTATTGTGTGCAGAAACATTTAAAAACAAAATGGCAAAAGCTACCGGGGTCGCCAAGCTATACCCGGATCAGCAGATGACGAGGAAGAGGCCACTCGGAGTTATGTGGACTTTCCCTCCGTGTTCCTCACTCTGTATCTTATCAGTACAGGAATGTCAGGAGGCTATTGGGCAAGGCACCTGGACCCAGGAGAAATAGAAGAAGCCCATCTGTGTCGCGTCTACAGCCCCACAGGAAGAGTTCATGCCAACACCTTGGCCTTCGCCATCCAGCTCGTGCTATCTCCTGAGACATTCCTCTAGAATTCTGGCTGCCAGAAAAAGATTTTTTTCTTGCAACCAGGCCGGCATGATTTGATTTTCTACCACGGTATAATTTTAAGGAAAGGAAAGAATCAAAAATATCTTTCCCACTAATGCCATCACTCTTCTAGATGAATGGAGACTATCTTGAGAGAAATACATCCAGGTCCTGAAACTTCAGTGCAAAAGATTTCAGGGGCTCTGAGGTCGGGGGTGGGGGGTCGGGGGGAAGAGGACAGAGGGGGTGGAAATTGACGCTGGTAGCACCGTGCTAAGACCTGAACCATTTCCTAGGACACACCCTCTTTACAAAAGAAGATCTACTTAGAATGCAAAGACCCAGGCTCAGATCCTTACTGTAGGCACCACGGGACCCAGATGTTGCTCAGTTTTGTTTTAATGAAATGGGGATAATGAAAACATCTGCTCTGTACATCTAAGTACAGATCAGTGATACTAGATGGCCTGTTTGGAGGGAGGTTGGAAATCGCATCCCCTGGCTTTACTATGGAGACACTGCTCACTTTTTCATCCTTGGGTTTGGACCCGAAGCCCCTTAACTGTTCGCAGGGGAGCATCTATACCGGGACAAAAGGCAGCCCATCCCAGGACCTCAGGATTCTCAGCACCTATTTGGTCTTAGAAGAGCTGACCGCCTTCCCAGTGCGTCGCCATCGTCACACTCCAGGGCTGCATAAATGTCATTTCTGAGTCCATGTGTGTTACACCACATCTGTGGTGGCTGTGTGTACACGTCCTCATTTCGTCCTGATTCAGTCTGAAGCAGACACTTTATCAATGGTACTGGTTTGAGATCGGCCCGTCCACATTTGGGCGACTCCCGATTTTCTGTACAGTGTGAATTTCGATGCTTGTTTGTTACTTTAAAAATATTTGTTGGTTTGTTTCTCCCTCAGAAAAGTTTCAATCAACTTTTTTTCGGTCACCACTCAGCCTACCCCCCTCAAGCTTAGCACTGTACCCTCAGATAGTACAAACTCACTTTAATATAAGCCTACCCAAAACAGTTTGTAAATTCTGATTTTTAAAAACATTTCCGGATGCATTCTAAAGCCAAGCAAGGGAGAGAGGTTCTGTACATTTTCACAAAGATAATAATTGTGTTTTCACCTTTTACCCTTCCCTGACAGCAGAAATCATATCTTTTCTTTTTAATCCTAAAATGTACCATCCTCCTTTTATTTAAATTTAACTGGAAAAAAAACTCCTGTATATACCAGTGTGCATTTGTGATTTTGACAGTGATTGAACGTGTTGTGTTGTCATTGAATGGAATAATTAACCTATGGATCGTAATCACAGTGTTCAAGTGTTTCTTTGCTACTTTTTATATTGTGTTAGTATATCTAGATATAAATGAAGTAATAGCCATTTAAACAGCTCAACCCTGAAGCAGAGAAAGAATCTAGCAAAGGCATTTTTTAACCAGCAACAGCTCAGAACAACAAACAACATCGTCTCCTTTACATCCCTCCTGCTCTCAGCCCAGGTGTGTGTTCTTGTGTGCAGACAGTGGGACACTACCACAGGGTAATCTATGCTAACCCGTCATCTTAAAGCTACCTTGTTGAAATGCAAACTGCTGCTTGGGTGGAGACTATTTATCCCTCTAGCTGGAGTTAAGATAATAAATTAACCGCATTTGTGTTTATTCTTCTCAATACTAGTCAATGGTAAGCCTAAGATAGGTTTTGCATTATATATATGTATGCATATATATGCTGGAGGAATAACATAACACAGTGGTTAGAGTGCTTGCCTAGCAAGCAGAAGGCCCTGAGTTCATTTTCTCAGCACCACATAAACTGGGCATGGTGATACACAACTATAATCCCGGCATTTGGAAGACTAAGACAGGAGGGTTGCCATGAGTTCGAGGCCAGCCTGGGCTCCATAGTGAGGTCAGGACCAGCCTGCGCTACAGAGCGAGACCCTAGCAAAAAATAAAAGTATATATACATTTAGACCTATTTTTATATATTGAAAAATTAATCTCGTTTAGCAAAACAGATATATTTTCTCAGCCGGAATAGAAGGTCGTTCTGTAAGTAAAGCTCTTTGAGATTTTTTTTTTCTTTCACTATCCAACAACTGTTAAGTGGCTTCCCAAATTGAAGATATCCAAAGATGGCTTCAGGCCCTCAGGCAAGAAAACCAATTCCAGATTTAATGGAGAATGTGACACGTGGGCGATGATTAGACAACTTAAAGTGAGCTGTATTCCCACCAGAAAATAATGGCCCCGAAAAATATTCTACCAACTTTACCATTTGTTTTCTCTCTTGGCTCAGAAGGAGACACACACACCCTCTCAGCAGGACACCAGCTCAGACTCTTTCTTTAGGCAGTTCACACTCTGTAGTCCAGGGTGGTCCGGATTTCACTCTGTAGCCCAAGCTGGCCTTGAGCTCATGGCATCCTCCTGCCTTGGCCTCCTGAGTGCTGAGATTACAGATGTGTACCACCACACCCATCTTTTGTGATTCTGAGGAATCAAACTCAGGGCCTTGCCACTGTGCTATTTCTCCAGCCCCCCAGAGCAGGCTTTTAAGAGCATATAACTCAACCCCCTTAAATTTGGGTGAAATCTAAATTCCAAGTGAGGAGAGGACTTGCCTAAGGATATCTAGCTAGCACTTACTGGAACCAAAACACTTTTCTAAGATGATACCGTTGGAGCCGGACCCAGTGGTACAGGCCTATAATCCCAGCATTCTGGGAGGCTGAGGCAGGAGAATCACAAGTTTGATCCCTACTTGGGCAACTGAACAACTCAGAGAGGTCCTGTAATCCAAATTTAAAAAAAAAAATTTTTTTAAGAGCTGGGGATGTAGCTCAGTGTGAAAGCCCTGAGTCTGATCCCCAGTACCAATAATCATATAAATAAATAAATAGATTTTACCTTTGGGCTGGGGAACATCATTCAGGGACTGTTCCTTCCTTAGGATGCTTAACGGCCATTTCAATGGTATCTGGCCTCCCAGGAGATCCTTGAGCTGTAGGGAAGGCCCCCTTTCCTCCCTCCCCATCCAAGGGATTTCATGATCCAGAGAGCCCGCAGACCCGGGTTCTTGCAGCCCTTCGCTGAGTCTTTGTACTGAAATTTATTTCACATGTGACTCGCAGGCTGAGATGACAGAATTAACCCTTAGAATCTCACTTAATGCTGACCTTGGGTTCCCAACTCTGGATCAGCTACCAGGCAAGATCTCAATATAATCCTATACTGAATGCTGGTCCAGTGTGCAGATCACAGGGCCTCTATCCACTTATCTGGGAGCTTCACTCAGGCTTGAGCTGTAGAGGTGATGGCCATGAGTTCAGGGCCAAAGAAACAATGATATGCATTGAATAAGGTTTCTCTAAAGAGAAATACACATAAAACAAGGTTGTGTATTGGGCAGTGGACTAAAATGTTGTGGTCAGTTGTTTGTAGAAACCTAACCCTGGGCTTCCCTTAAGAGTAATGCTTCTGTATTCAGGATCACATTATAAAACATTACTGTGAGGAAGGAGGAGCAACTGTCATCGCTTGAGTTCAAACCGCAATTGTCATATAAACAGAAAACACTCGTCAAATAAAACCATATGACCTGAGATTTTAATTGGCCAACCTGTCACTTCTTGCAGCACTCCCCGTCATCCCTCCTTCCTACCCAAGTCTGCCACTTTCATGCATATCAAAACCCCTTGGAAAGGAAGGTCTGCGATGGAAATGCACATATTTAACCAAACCACAGCCCACTCTTCCTGGGGACCACACGTCTTAGGAAAACAGCTTTTTCTGCTATTTGAAGACTTGAAAGCTACAGCTCATCTGTTCTGTCTCACTGATATAAAATGAGAAAAGAAAACCACACACCCTCCCTCTCCCGGGCTGGAAGGGAGGCTAAGATGTTAATTGAGCCTTGTTGTGGCAATTTCAGAGCTTTTCAAAGCGGTCTTTGCAGACCCAAGGGAGGAGTGGTCAAAGCAGAGATGGCGGCAGTGCTGCCTCTTACCCCCTGCAGCCCCAGGTGTGGGACATAAAGGAGAAGCCAAGAGAAAAGGAGGGAGCCTGTGGGCCTCCACCTAAACGTGTGCAGGCCGTCTCTGCTGAATAGATGTTGTGTGGCAAATCGTGGGGCATGAAGGAAAATGTCCCTCTGCCTCTTTGTGGGCGTCAGCTGCCTCTGACAGTTACCATTGTCCTCTGAGAGAGAAAAAGAGGAGGGCGGAAGAGCGAGAGAAAAGTAGGAGAGAGAGAGGTGTGAAGGACTTTCCACTCCTTCCAGGTTCACCCACTGGAAAGTGTGAAGAATGAAGAGGCTGCCTGCAAAATGCACAGCGAAGGAGAAGACCTGGAAGAAAGCGCCCACCCTGGGCGCCCTGTAGGACCCAGGCTGGGAAAAGCCACTGTCTTCCTTACTTTCGCATTGCTGGGACACCACACCTGACTTAAGGGAGGAAAGACTTACTATAGCTCAGAGTAGGTCTCCATCGTGGGCAGCTGGCAATGGGGGAAGCACACAGCAGAGGTCCAGCAGGAACAAGACCTGTTCACGGCATGGCAGACGGGGAGCCAAATGAGCAAGGAAGAGCGGAACTATCCCATCTCCTTCCGGGTCATGTCCCAGGGATTCGCCCCTTCTGATCAGGCCCCGCCTCTTAACAGCGTACGGATCTATAGGCACTCCACACCATCCAAATGTATCAGGCTTTAGGGGACTTTCCAGATCCAACACATAACTGCCACCTTCCCCTGCCCGAGCCGCCAGCACATCCTCATAGACAGACTTTCAGCGCCAGGGAAAATAGGACCCTGTTTATCCATTCAAACCATGCAGAAGATTGTCACTAAGATTGGATGTGCAGAACCCAGGTGTGCCCTACAGCAAGTGAAACCTCCTGTACTAATTGAATCACGAAGGCTCGGCATTGTCTGAACAGATGATTTGGGTTAACTCCAGAGTGGGATGATTTCATGGACTAAGGTTTTAGCGACCCCTAGTGTCTCTTCAGTGCGGGGTGGGAAAGCTTCCACCCCTCCTGTGAAGATGTAGACAATCACCAGTAGATCCCAAGGCTTGACATCTATGAGGTCGATCTCCAAACGTTGGAATAGGTCTGATCCATTCTCTGAGGTAGCAGTGGGGGCTTGGGGCCCTGCCTAGGGTTGTACTGTACACAGCATAGGCTGGACCAGGGTGGCTGGCTGTGGACAGCTAGACATTTTTGTAACAGTCTTTGCAGAGCTCCCTTACCCAAGGGTGTCAGTTTTCGTGCCAATCTCACGAGTTTGGAAGCTAATCTCTCTGGGATTCTGCCCTTTTCCCTTGATATTGATCAGCCACCCCTCAGGGTTCTCTATTGCCCTTTTCTCAAGGGATTTTGCATTTTCTAGCAAATTATATTCTGACTTCTCTGGGAGCACCAGAAGGGTGAATCCCATTCTCTTTAGGCTTCTTTCCTGAGAGCATTTCTTCCAAGAGGCCTGCCTGCTGGCTGCTCTGTCTGCCAAATGGTTGCCTTGGCTGACCTGGTCTGTCTGGTTGGTGTGTGTTGGACAGCAGATAACTGTGACTCCCTGGGGCTTCCAGACTGCTTCCAGGAACTGGAGTATTTGATGACCGTTTTTAATCTCTTTTCCCCAGATGCCAGTAAACCTCTTCCCTTGAATCCTGTTCATGTATGTGGAGGGTGGCAAAAGCACACTGGGAATCCATGTAGATGTTGGCCCTTTTTCCTTCTGCCTGAGGTGACGGCACCCATGGGCTTTCTCATAGCATGGCCTGGTAATGGGCCACTCTCTCCCATCATCCCATGACTAGCTGTCCCATTTATCAGGGAAGTCACCTGGTTAGGGATTCTGATTGCAACTACTTATCCCAGAGTCAATTTGTTAGCCTCCTGTGCACAGAGGACCACTGTAGCCACGGCTTGCAGGCAGGGGGCCAACCCAAAGCCACAGGGTGCAGTCTTTTAGACAGATACGCCACTGGCCTGCTCCAGTGCCCCAACTGTTGAGTTAGAATGCCTTGCGGCAATTTTGGCTGTGGGCTCTTGGGAGTCAACGAGGACAGATCCCAGTCACCATCAGTCAGACTTATGGCTCAGGTGTTGTCTTAGCTGAGACATACCCTCTGTGGCTTTGCTGCATCTACACGGCAGTTTCTCCCCTTTGGGGTCCTGCCCGTGAGGCCATTAATCTTTTCAGTGACCCTCTTGTCTAGAGTATGCAAACTGGTTCTTTTGTGGTAGGTTGCCACAGTTTTCCTTCAGAGGCCTCCGGCAGCCCCGTTGGGCAGGTTTACCATGTTCCTTTAGTGCCATGGCCATGATTTCGGCCTTCTCCATGTACTTCTCTTTCCCCCCTTTCATCCCTTCTTCCCTGTTTACTACTACATTGGTTGCTACATTAATGAGTTGGTCAATGTTTGTTCCTTAAAATCCTCAAATTTTTGGTGCTTCTGACATACATCCGGGCCGACTGTTGTACAAGGCTGTGCTCACCATGGACAGGTTTTCTGGTGCCTCCAGGTTGAAGGGAGTGTAATTGTGGTAGGCATCATACAGCCTGTCATAGAATTGACTGGGGAATTCATCTAACCTCGGAATAACTGTACTCATGTTAGCAAGATCAGTGGCTCCTTGGGCCCCACTGTGGGTACCCTCCAGGACGGCTGATCTCTTCCAGATGAGAAATTCCCACCTGTCTGCTGTAGTGGGGTTCCATTGGGTCACGTGTCAGAGAGAACTTCATCTGCAAACCCCTCAGAATTTACAGTTCCAGATATGAACTGTAAACTAGATATGAAATGACTCAGCATGGCTTGCAGCACTGTTGGCCTCACTATTGGCCTCTTGGACCCAAAGGAACCCATTTCATATGTGCCTGACTTGTGTTGGTGTCTCAAGACAAACAAAGGAAGGGTGAAACCCAGAGGAGGCCCATCTGACCAGGTCCCTGGAGGGAGCCCAGGTGTGGCTTAGCCACAGTGGGTTCAACCCGACAGGGAGACTAATGACCAGACATTAGTCCAAGTCCCATCCTAGACTGTATGCCAATTACCACAGAAGCTATAGGGGTGCACTGTGAGCTAGGCACCCTGAGAAAGCCTGCTCAAAAGAAGGCACTATCTTAGCATGTTGGCAACAGAAACCAGCTGTGAACACGCTGAGGAGGCCCTCCTCACCGCCCAGCCACCAAATCTAGGCAAGGCGAGTCCAAGGAGAAACACAACTTCTCAGCGAGGCAACCTGCCACGCGCGGTCCGTGGACTAGTCAACAGCAGAGTGACTCAAGGTGGCCCCCTCTCAGGGAAAGCAACGAGAGCCTGTCCGTCAGCTGAAAAAACTCTGCACCTAAGAAAAAGGAGCGGGGATGGGGTAGCTCAGTGGTAGAGCATCTGCCTGTAGCATGTGCAAAGCCCTGGGGTCAACCTCGAGCCTCTTAAAAAAGAAAGAAAACAATCAGGCTTAAGAGGTTGAGAAGGATCACAAGTTCGAGGATATTTGGGCAATTTAGTGAGACCCTGTTGCAAACTTTTTAAAGCAGATAAAAAAAGAAGTAGGGCTGGGGATGCAGCTCAGTGATACATTTACTTCACACGCGTGAGATCCTGGGTTCGACTCCCAGTGCCAAAATAATGTATCGTTGTCCTGGCCTTGGGGTTATGAAGGTGTGAGTCCATGTTTCCTTCAAAAGATTTCTTATTTTACCTTTCACATTTAGAGAGGAATTTTATTTATAAAAATAAATTTCATTTACCTGGAATTGAGGGGGGTTTTTGGCAGTGGATGGAGTACATTGTGAGGTTTTATTTTCTTGAGAATATTCAATCAATCCAGCTCATTTATGGAAAAGACCCTTTTCCACTGCATCTTGGCTATAGATCAAGTGATAATTTATATGAAAGTCAGTTTCTCTGTTTTTTGTTTAACTGCTCTTAATTCTGTCACTTTATTTAACAGTTTTTAACTTACTACCCAAGTGGCCAACAGACTCGAGTATCCAGGGCTCAGTTTATTTAGAAACCACAGGATAAATGCTTGCTTCTTTCCATTGCTATTTCAAAACTAGTTTCTTAGCGCCCGCCAGTGGTGACCAGTAGCATTTCACTATCATCATGAATTTATGTGCACAAACAGTATGTTTTAATTAATCGCAGTTGTTTCCCCTGCTGACATTCCAAATGCCCCTTCTGCGGGAGCCTCTTTTAGCTGGCGCTGAGTCATTTTGACATAAATCAATTTTTTAATAGATTCCTTGCACCCTGGTGTGCCTGCAGCAACAGATCCCAGACCGACAGGAGGACCGGCTCCAATAAAATTTCCACCAAGCTGACAGGTGACTACGGAGAGTCCAGTGTAAGCAGCTGCTTGGGTAAGAGCCAAGTTCAAGGGCAGGAGGTCCTCCTGATCCAAGGGTCACCCCGCCCCACCTCGAGGGGATATGGCAAAGCCAAGACCAAGGTCAGCGAGAAAGAGAAATTGAAAGGAAGGAGACTATGGATACCAGTGTTTGTGAAAACTTGCTGGGTGCCAGCAGGTAGTGCAGCACTTCATAGGGATTCACTTACTTAACCCTGGCAATAACAGACTGGGTTGGTGGTATCTGTATTCCTCATTTCACAGGAAATGGAGGCACAGAGAGGTTAAGTAACCTGCCCAAGACCGCACAGCCAGAAAGTGATGGAGTCAGGAATCAAACTAGGGCTCTTAGCCAACCAAAACGAAAAAGAACTCCTCCTCTGTGGTGTGTGAGGACGTCCCTTGGGGGTCCGGGCAGTGAAGGGAATGCGGACTATGTCCGGAAATAAAAGCTCAGGCACCATTCCAGTGTGCATCTTAGTTCCAGTCAGGCTCAGGACACCCAAGTGACCGGGCCACGGTTAAAACTTCATCCCCGAGAGCGCCCCTTCTTCTCAGGGTCCCCAGCCTCTGTCTAGCCTGTCCTGCCCCCACTGGAATCCCAATGGCTGCGCCTTCCCGGGGAAGTCCGCCTCTCAGACCAGGCCGGTAACGTGACCAGTAAGTTTCTGTTGATCTATTACCACCCGTCTAGGAGCAGCACGGGTACCGCGTACACCTTCCCAGTCATTCCTTCTTCGCAGAGGAGGAAGAGGAGGCAGCCGAGCAGCTCTGTGCTTCGTCCAGAGTCAGGAAGCCGGTGAGTGCTGTGTCCGGATACCCTCAGCAGGCAGGGTTCTCTGGGGCTGCAGGCGGAAGCGGCTACCTCCTGGGCTCTTGCACAAGGGTCTTCAGTGCCTGTAGGGTTATGTGCAATCCCCTCTGACACACACACATGCAAGAGTGTGGGCAGTGACAGGGCCCTCACACCTGTCCAAACGCTGGTCAGTACGTGAAGGGGCTGAGAAGGAGGGTCCTCCCTTGTGGGTAAGAGTGAAAACAGTAAGAAGGGGAACTTGAGACGGGAAGGCTAAGTGACAGGAGGCACACGGAGAATATCACAGACATTTCTCACGCAAAAGAGGAATCTAGGTGCGTGGGATGGTCTATGACACGCAAGAAGACAGACTGAGTACTGAACAGAGGGACCAAGAGGCACCATCGCACCACGCCACGGTGCACCGTGAGAGGGAAGAACTTGACACCAGAAATGTCACCTCGAGGGACACTCCAGCAGACACTCGACCAGCTGTGCAGGTTGTGAGCGGACTCACCGGAGTGGCTGCACACTGGAACCATCTGGAGACTTGCAGTGCTCCTGCCTGGAACATCCTGCCCCAGGTATCTGTGTGACTCCCTCCCCACCCCTCGGCGGTGCACCTGCCACCTCCTGCCTGGCAGCAGGGCCTTCCCTGCCCGTCCTATTTAAAGTTGCCATCTCTTCCCACCAGCACTGGCTGTTCCTCTCGCCTACCTACATTTTCTCCATCTACCACTTTTTCGTGCTTAGCATCGTCTCTCCTAAATGAGCTCTTCACCTGTAGCTGTATCCTCGTGTCTGCAAGGATGCCAGAAGCAGGCACCTGTGCAAGTGCCCCAATGCCACCGCACTGGGTTCACATCCCAGGCCAATCTTCGGCAGAACTGGAGACCTCAATCCCCTCTCCCCCGACAAGCCTAGTGTTTAAGGAAGAAACAGAACCAAGGCAAAATGGCTCACGTTTAGCTTCTTTATCAAACACAGACACTGGTGGCTTGCAGTCAGATTTTGTAGAAAATTAAGTAAACACAGTGTTTTTTTTTTTTTCATCTTGAGTATTGAAAAACAGTTCGTACCAGAAGTTGCCACGCTGGGGTCCTTCTAGGTAGGAAAGACAGAGGACCCTGCCCACAGGAGTTCATACTTGAGCCCACCCTCCACCCTCCCACCAGGGCCAGATTCCCCCCAAGTCTTGAGGCAGGAAGAACCTGACCACGGACACACAAAGTTCCCTGAGCAAGTGCTGTCCATGACGAAACCTATAAAGTAACAGGTGCTGGGCAGGGTGGGAGAGCTGCGACATCAGCAGAAAGCAGCACATGCCTAAATGAGGGGACACAGCACATGTAGGGTAGTGCGACAAGCATCCGCCGTGGCTGTGAGAGGGCAGGGCCTGAGGGCGTGGGCCAGATGCTGGCCAGCTAACAGGTGGCTCCAGAACCACCTCAAGAAATCTGGACTTCAGCCTAAGGCACTGAAGAGTCCCAGACTGAGAAAGCTCAACACCCCAGCAAAGGTAGCCAGACAGACGCACAGAGATGGCAGCAGCTGCCACAGGAATTCTGGCAGAGAAATGGGTCCGGCCAAGCGGCTGTCAGAAAGTAGGGCAGACACACCTTGGTGACCCATGAGGTCACCGCTGTTCCTGGCTTGTGTGACGTAACAATGGCGAGGAAGGGAACACTGGGCCCCAGGCAAATACAGAAAGGCCTGAGACTGGTCACGCACAGTCCTTGGGAGGAGGTGTCACGGCCGCTGCAGGTAGGAGAAACGGACTTGGGCAGTGTGGTGGATATGTGTGGGGTTTGGAGCCCGGGGGGGGGGGGGGGGGGGGGGGGGGGGGGGGGGGGGGGGGGGGGGGGGGGGGGGGGGGGGGGGCGAACATCTGGCCGGGACCTCAAGGGAGGACAAACAGGGGCTTGGGCACACTGCCACCACCCAGGGTAGGGCAGGGGAGAGCCATACCAAGGCAGGCCGACCCAGATGCAGGAGGAACGCAGGAGAGCAGGTCGTGAGGGTCAAGGGCAGAGGGGTCACAGAAATGAGGAGCAGTTTCCACGAGTGGGAAGTCACGCCGGACCCACAGCAGCAACCCCCCTGCACATCTGCAGCAAGTCAGCATGCACCTGCTGCAGCCATGAACTTCAGAATGCACCCCCCCCATCAAAACCACACGCGATCTAGAATTTAATATATGTTTATTTGTGTAATAGGAACATTCGGGTATATAAATAAGGTAAATACTTTCCAATGTACAGTATATCGTGTTCTTACACTGCGCTGAAAAAGAACCTATATGTATTGTTCAACACTGGTCACTAGTGGACACAGAAAGATCAGCCATGGTGGCAAAAACAGAGAGAGTAAAATGCCAAGGAGCACACAGCACACGCCTGCCAGGAGAGACCCAAAGGCCCGTCCTATGGCCCCCAGGGGCCCGAGGCCAGGAAAGCTGTGGGCCTGGGCGCAGCCTACCACTGTGAGAAACTGCCCCCGGGTACGGTCTCCCTGCCTCCGACTCCAACCTTGTGTTCCCGATTTGGAAAGGGTTACACATAAGTAAAAATTAAGGTTGGAATCATCACTAACTCGAGCAGACAACCCACGAGCTTCAGACCTCCCTCTACGGGTTTCCTGGGCCATGTTCTTATCTTCATACCTGAGGCGATGGGGGACAGGGAGAACCTCACTGGCCTCAGTTGGTCTGTCCCCGGTGAGGAAATCTGGGCCTCCTCCCCTGGCCCCTGTGACTTCTAGGAGCCCCTGGCTGGACAAGGACCAACGCTGCCTCCCAGCCCTTCGCTTTCCTCTGCGTAAGCAACAATACACCCAGCCTGTCTGAAGCTGCAGAAACAGTTTACCAAAGGCGGATGCTCTCTGCACGGTAGATTCCAAAGACAGAGCCAGTGTTATAAAAAATAATAATAAAATGAAATGAAAAGGGAAAAAACTTGTAAAAGTGCACATTCTGGTATAAAACATTCTGAGCTCTTTCCTATTCTGGTGTTCCCTAGGGCTGAGCCTGAACTCCATCTTCTTAACCGCTGTTTTCTGGCTCTATCACAGAGCTTCTTTTCTCATCTGTAAAATGTGGATCCCCAAATCAAAGGTTTTCTGGACTAACAGGCATAAGGTATGTGAGCCCCAAGCACTGTGCCTGGCACATAATAAGCACTACACAATTACAATCATTAATAAATACACTGTTGTAACTTCACTGGTTCAAGAACAAAGAGAAGGAACCTGTAGACAGGTATTTGGTAGAGAAGGGGAGGAGAGACGGTATTCAAATCATGGCTTTAAACTTCACTGGCCGTAACACCCTAGATTTCAGATATTCTGCCCATCTGTTCTCATGAATCACTCACATGTCCTAAAGCCCAATATTTCGGCACCCAAGTATACCTCCCCAACTGCCCTCAAAGCTGGAATGTCTCAACAGCAGCTAGGACTCTGCTCCTAAGGATGCAGCCACCTCCTGAGGGGCACGGGTGAGAACCCAGGACCCAGGGGAGGTGGGCTGAACAGAGCCCTTCAAGGAGGATCCTTTACCACCACTTGACCCAAAACCCCAGCATCCTATGTAGATTGTGCTCTAAGGCTTTTACCTAACAAGGGAAATCAAGTCAGGAAGTGAAGCTCTTAATCTCTTTAAAAATTGGAAGCTGGATAGCAATAAAATGGGGGGAAAAATTGGAATGTGGGCAACTGTGTTGTAGGGTGATAAAGAGAAAAGGAAGTTTGTGCTGACCAAGATAAGAAGGTAAGGCCCCTGCTCAAGACTCAGCTCTGCTTCTACTGGAGCTGACAGTGTGTCCAGACACTCCAGACAAGCAGAGTCCACCTGGGCTTCCTGCCTTGGGACAAGGCTGACGGTCACCTGTACGTTCTCTCCTTAGGCTTTTCTCCCGACCCTGACCTGGGAGGGGAGGAACCCTGGGTCCAAGTGAAACCCCCCAGCCAGATCCCCTTTTTCTGCATGTAAGCATACTGCACAAGAATGGTGGGAAGACAAGACACTGGCAACTCAGACATGGCTAACAGGGAGTTTTGGCAACGACACACCACACCTGGTTGAGTGCAGAGAATTTCCCTCAGAAAGCTACCTTGGGCTGGCTCCGTAAGGAACACAGGCACTACTATGCAGCCTTCAGTGCGAGGAGGCTCTGGGCCCTGAGTCACTCACGTCCTCTTGACCTAATGTTGTCCACACCCCACAAAAATGGCTTCAAGTCTACCTGTGTACGGCTAGTCATGCTTCACTCCCAGAAGAGCCTAGTTCACACATATTATAGAACTACAGTGTAACTACATTTTAAATGTAGCGCCCACAGGCTACTAAGAGCTACTAAAAGGCTCAGGATATAAGGCAGGCCAAAAAATAATAATAAGCATAAAATGGAACAACTGCCTTAGTGCCTTTTGCTTTCTGGAGCAAAACACGAATGTGGACTCTGCCAGTGTTAGAGGGTGGCAAGAGGGGGTGCAGAGTGCAGCAGTGGCACTCACCAGACACCGTGGCTCAGGCTTCCATGGCCAGCCCTGGTTTTGGGGACCCCTTGCTCTAGCTCATCAACTCTGTTTCACCAGTTATGAACTATCAGCAATCTTACCCTCAGCCTAGAAGAATGATAACTCCGACATCTCGGGTGTGAGTGGGACTGAGGCTCTGGTCCTTGTCCTAAGGGCAGGGTGCTCATAGCTCTCACCTGAGGTACCTCATAGGCTGCCCAGAATGTATGGGATAGAAAGTGGAAAACAAAAGTTTGAACCAAGATGACACTACATTTACAAATATAAGAGCAAAAGGGAGACACAAAACCAGGTAGGGAAGCGACAAACATTGAACTCGTAATACAGTACAGGTGGGCACAGGGTTTTGGTCACATTTGATTTGAGAAAAAAAGGGGTGTGTCTAAAGCAAGTTACGCAAGTTATTAAGATCTGCATTATTAAATAGAATCTTATCAGCAAATGGGAGGGAAAAAAAAGCCACTGGTATACAGACACAAGTTGGCACTGTTTACCCAGCTACTTGACTAGGAAATTCTTTCTCCTTCATGAGAAGTTACTCTAGAAAAACCAAAAATCTAAAACCTATTCTGCCCCTCAGGCCCCTCGCTGGCAGCTCCAGTGAGCACCCAGCCTTAATTTCCTCGGACCCTCCAACAGTGAGCATGTTGCCAAGGGCATGCCAGGCCCCTGACCCCAAGGGCCACCCTGCTCAGGAATGAGTCTCTGCCGCCGGGCCTTGGCTGAACCCTGTTTCGGAGGAACCCACCACATGCCACCACGAGACAGACGAGGGACCCTTCTGCCTCAAGTCTAGGGACCCAAGTTCATTCCTCAGCCACAACATCAGAGCCTCCCACTCGTCGCTGAAGACGTGCCCTGAAGGCAGACTCGCCCTGAGGACGAGCATCTGGACCAGGACTGACCGCACTTTCTTTCAGATGACTCACTATCCGTAGGAACTCGAGTGACACGAACTTACTTAATGGAATTACAGAACAGTGGAATCTGAAGACAGCAGCTCAGAAAACAAGGTCCCTGAGAGGGATGCTTCCTGCCCAGGTCACAAAGGTGCAACTCAACTCCGGCTTGACACATCTGTTTTAAGAGATTTAGGACCTGCAAAGCCACGGGACTGGAATGGAAGCACAAGTTGAGCAAAGACGCTGGCTGCCTCAGCCCCGCAGCCACAGCGAGGGCCTGAGCCGCGACAGGGGGCTCTGAACCCCACGGACTCTTCTGAGATCGGGTTGAATACGAGCTGGAAGGGAGGCAGTGCAACCGAGGTACAACCACCACAAAGCTGCTCTGAAGCAAGGCGCCTGGGCCCAGTTCTGTGCTCCCCAGGGCAATGCAACAAGCCAGGGGTAGACAAGCTGGCTCTTCACCTCAGGTGCCAAGCTCTCCCTCTCCCTCTCCTGCCCAGCCGACGGCCTGGGGACCAGCTGAGAGCCAGCCTGCCTGCCCAGTCAGTGTCATCCCTGTAATCAGGGTGGGAGGATGGTGGAGGGAATCACAGTTTACACAGACAGCAGCCAAAGAGGTCCCCCAGGAAACACACACTACATTTAAACTGGTCACATTACGTAAAAAATGTACATTTAATCTTCGGGACCATCCAGCCTCTCATCAAGTTAGGCTTGCCATCGTCCTAAGAAGAACATTGTGGCCGCAGCAAACAATTCATGGTATAACTGAAATCACTATTAAGAAAAAAGTGACTTTTAGAACGCAGACAGACACACGCTTGCCTCAAGAGTAATATATACACAACTCAGTGGCTACGTGGGTGTCAGCGAAGCCCTCAGCCCCCCCACTTTGGGGTGTGCCCTCCCCGCCTCACAGAAGGGCCTTGCAGCAAGTGTACGGCACAAGCGCCAAAGGTCTCATCCCTGAAAAAACGCTGATCCCCAGGCCCCTCTGGGGAAACCGGGGCCTGAGTCACGGGGAGGGGCTCAGGTACAGTGCAGCCCACTGCATACATGTGAAATAGTACAGTGTAGGTTTCCCTCTAGATTATTATAAATAATTATTCGTGCTTTTTGAAAAAAATAAAAACAAAATCTTTTTTTCAATCTAGGGCACAGCCTTTTCACTCTCTGCAGGATTTGTGTGTGAACACAGTGTTCATCGCTCATTGGATCAACACGCCTCCCTGGCTCCCCAGCCGGGGTGAAGACGTCCCAGCGGGAGCCACCAACAGCACAGGTGTCCCCGCTGTGCACCCCAGTGGGAGAGGCCCCTGACAGGCTGGTCACAGACAAATGTCCACCTGGACCCAGAGACAGTCCAATGGACAGGGACTGGAGCCTCCTCCCGGGCTCCTGAGATGGGCAACACTGTCTTCCAGGTTGGGCAACACTTCTGTCGCTTAGAAACCCAACTGTAACCCTCCCCGTGACTTTTTTCCAACTCAGAACTATAATTTACTCACAACCCAAATCATAAACACAGGCTATATACACAGATTTTTTAAAAACTCACAAATAAAAAAATACTACTCCCCCCCCCCCCAAAAAAAAAAAAAAAAGACAGTGATTTTAAGCTTGTTGTCTAAGTCACAGCAGCTGGGCTTGCCTTGGAGACCTGCCCCGTACTTAGTCCCGATCCTGCTCTCCCGGCTCTGGGTGCCCCTACTCATCCTCAATGGCAGCTGTCAGAATCCCCTTGTCAGTCAGGTGAGACTTCAGCGTGTTGAAGATGTGGAGCTGCTGATCTGGCCGCAGGGTCAGGAACTGCTGGATAAGCTTGCTTGGGTTGGGGCCCCTGCAACAGAACGCGAGCAACAGCCTCAGTGGCCCAGCTGCCTCTAGGGCCTTGCTATCAAGAGGCTGCTCTGATCTCTGGATGAATGTCTACTGACAGAGGGCGGAAGGGGAGCTCCAAGAACCCATGGTGAGGACCCACTGAGAACCGCATTCAGCCCAAACTCCAGGCCTGTATCACACTTAGAAACCTACTTAGTTCACGAGGAAAAGTACTGTACCTGATGAAACTGGCGATGTACACATTGACAAAGGTGGCCATCAGGTACTGGCAGTCAAAGCGATCCATTATGCCGCCGTGGCCAGGAATGGTATTGGCAAAATCCTGTTATGGCCAAGGACAGATGGGTGAGTCTGGGCTCAGCCGACAGCCAAATTCCAGGTAAGGCCTCACCCCAACATCCAGCTACTGGGCTAGTAACCGAAGGCAACAGAAAGAAGTTCTGAATCGAATGCTACAATAGGACACATTCTTAATAAATGACAAGAAAGAAACCTTAATAAAGTGAAAATCAACCTACTCAATTTTCTTGAAAATAACTGACTTACGTCTGACCACCTTAATTCAGCACATGATCAAGAACAGCACACTAAAATGCCCGGCACACAGTCTGAAACTGAGAAGGAAGTGGTGACTGATGGGGGACGAGGGGACCAAAAAAGATGGGTGAGGAGGAAGAGATGAGGAACCTTAAGAAAGGGCTCTCTTACTTTGATTTTAAAGGCTCGTTTGAATCCACTTGCAAAGAACCCTCCAAAGGGGCCTATGAGCGAGGCGAAGGTGGAGAGGGCAATGCTGTGGATCTGGAAGGGGTACATCCGCACGGTTTTCTGGGGAGTGAAGGAGGTTTAAAGTCAAGGTGTGCACAATTCCTGCAATATCACGTGTTAACAGAAGTCACTCTTGACTACTTATACATTTTTAAAATCAGTAAATAGAGTGCATTTTCCCTCTTTCTTTGCAAAACTCTAACATTTGACTTAATGGAAAAAGTTATATATAGTCTGCATTTAACAATACATAGCTTAAAAAGGAAAAGTACATTAGTAATCTTCTCAAATAATTGCGGGTATTCTTATTTGACACTATACCAGAGTCTGACAGGCTGTTTGAATGGCTGTTTATTAAAAAGTGTGTTCATTGTGGAATCTGAAATGCCACCCAGAAACTGTTTTTTCTCTCCCACATTAAAATCCACTGACCTACCTGCACTCTGGATGGATATTTTATGCATGCAAGACTGTGGAACATCATACACTGATATTTAGAAAATACTGGCTCATTAAGCTGTATGAATCTTCCAAATTCCATATTTCATTAAACTGTCAAAATATCACCTACTACAATCTCCACCGAGCTCATAGAAAAGACTAAGTATGAGGAAGCTGTCAAGCTCACGATGGCAGGTATAAGCTTTCCAAAATTCTAATTTTCACTTCGAAGCCAAATTATATTACTGGCAAGAAATGCTGACAGTCATCTTCCTTTTAAGTGACAGACCCCATCATTTTCAAGAAAAATGCCTGCAAAACACTCAGGTCTGAAAAATCCGATTGCCAGTTCTTTTTAAATAAAACTTCCGTCTCTAGAAAGATAGCTAGTTCAGCTCGTAACTCAACCTACACATGGTCTTCCTTCAGGTACACACTGTACTTTAATATTCTGCATAAATGTTTCATGCATACTTTCCATTTCAGTACAGAGAATATTAAAATGATGTGTATGTAAGGGCCAAGTTATAATAAAACTAGTAATTTTACTATTTCAAAAACTGGTAAGAGCAATCAGTACATTTGCCCTCGAAGGTATGACATGCAAAGTGCCGTCTTGCTGCTGTAACTAGTGCCTAGGCACCAGTCTTACCAACTGTTGCTTTTACACCTCAATGCAAATGGCAGCAGTGAACCCTGCACACAGGTCACAGTACTACTACGGACACAGCTGGGATAGCACAGGAATCCTACAGGGATCTCAAAATCACACCCTAAGAACCACAGGGCTCAATGACGTGACGTAGGCAAAGAGGTCTCCTGCGCTCACTGTGACTGGGCCCCAACAAGTGCCCTTCATCCCAGGGCTGACAGCTCTGCTGGGCCGGTGGTAGTGAAGGGGACTCCGCTTTGCAGTCACCAGCCAGGTGTTCACCCACACAAGTGACACGTACCCAGCCAACGACCGACTGGATCACCCCAGGAATGTTGTACTCTTGCAGGCGGAACAGGTCTGAGGGTTCACAGTCCACCGTGAAGCTGTTGGTGTCATTGTTGTACTCCACGGGACAGACAAAGCATCGATACCCGGACATCACATAGGACAGCTGAAGGTGAAGGACAGAGAGGCAACTTCTGAGTTAGCCACGCGCCCCCAGGGCCTACCAGGCTCCCTGCATGCTGTGGGTGAAGTCAGGGCCTCATCTCACTCCATGTACTTTACATAAATTTTTTTCAAATAACCGAGGCCCATGGCCCACCTTACATATATTTATAGAACAGGTCTTGAAGCCCCCAGGGAAGAACAGAGTAGAACAGGATGAGGAGACACTTCTTCCCATTTCGGGTGCGCTGGCCCATTCTGCTCAGGCTCTCTGAACTCAATGGGACTGGAGGAAGGCCGTGGGGAGAAGAAGGGTACAGGAGGAAGGAGGTTGTCAGCACCAAGGGACAAACAGCACTGAAAAACGGAGAGTGGCCTGAGGGTCTGAAGCAGGAAATGAGCTGGAAGTTGTTCCACCTCTGAGAAAGGGACATGCAGGAGAAAATCTGGCATGGAGTGGCACGTATCACCTCATCCGTTACTCTCATATGCTTCTCACCCCAACCCTGAAATACCCCGTGCTGTCAACACGCCCGTGTGGCACCACAGGGTGTACAGCACACACTCAGCCCCTGCTCCTTGATGATCAAGACCCTGCTTGAAAACTGGCAAATAAAGGATAGCCAGCACTACTGTACTACTCCCCTTTTTGGGGGAGGGTTGGTTTTTGTTTTGTTTGAGACAGGGTCTTGCTCTATCTGCAAGCCAGGCTGGTCTGAGACTCTCTCTACTCCCAGAGAGGCCTCTGAAGATGGTACGGGGCCCCTGGCCACTCCCCACCCAGCTGGGAACTACCACCTACCACAAGGCCAAACAGCACAGTAGCAAAGAAGCCCCCAATGAAGCCTTCCCAGGTCTTCTTGGGAGACAGCTGTTGACAAAAAGCACGTTCTCAGTAAAGGGTGCTTCAGACCTTCTGGGTTTGGGAACTACGACTTGTGAAAATGATGTCTATCCTAAAAGCCCCATTCTACAGTCACATCACTTCCTCAAATTCCCTAAACACACTTTTGCTTGTTTTCCACCTTATACCCTTCAGTTTCCTGCTACAAGTGGTCAAATATTTTGTATTATAAAACTATATGTTAATTTGATGACAATATTCAACTTCAAATCACTGCCTTACATTAGTGCCACACACACACACACACACACACCACCCTCCCCTGTACTAACCAGGGATGCTCCTGCCACTGAGCTACTTCCCAGCTCTTGTCTTTTTTTTTTGTTTTGAAACAGAGACTCACTGAGTTGCCCATGCTAGCCTTGAACAAGCTATCCTCTTGCCTTAGCCTCTGGAGTAGATGGGATTACATACTTGCATCACCAGGTCCAACTTATATTTTTTTTCTTTTTTAAGATGAGTGGTTACTAGTCTTTTCCTATGGCTTTTCTCTTATAATTAATTTACTACTAGTCTGTCCCCCAGGGTCACATGAAGGCATAGTCATGTACACCAGCGAGATTTCTCCTCTGTCCATTACACTGACCTACTCATACAAAAAACCCTATCCGCCTCAGACAGTAATAATTCATGCTGATAACTTAACATGAACTTACCTTAATGAGTGGTGTCCGACCAAAGAAAAAGCCAAACATGTAGGCCATAATGTCATTGCAGATGACACAAGAAATGGGGACAATGAACCTAGGAAATAAACCAGCGATGATCAAATCTACTGAGATGAGAGTACCTCAGACATCAGATGTCCACCAGACAATAGTACTCATAAATTCCAGTCCCAAAATGAGCCACAGTGTCCTGTAACCCATTAAGAAATAAGTTAAAAATGGGAAGTATCAAAAAAAGATCAGACTTAGCACCTGACAAAAAGAAGCACGCAGATATTTACAGAATGACTGCTAGATAACCTTGAGACCATCATGCTTCGTGAAATGAATCAGACACAGAAGGTTAGTATCATATGGTTTCTCTAATATGAGAAAATCAAACCATAAAATAGTAAAACAGAGATGGAGGTAAGAAGATACACTTTGGGGCAATGGAAAGGGCATACAGGAGAGGAGGCTGAAGAGGGCAGGGGAAGGGATGTGAGGTGGAAATAAGATGGGATGCCAAATAAACGGGGAGCAGTCTAAAGTGTCATCTCATTTTTACCCAAAATGATATATGAACAAAATAATAAAACTCTAAAAGGCAGGAAAAAACCCAAGCTCTTCTTCTTTCCCCCGTCCCTGTCACCATTTCTTAAAAAAAAAAAAAATCACTTCTTATCACTTCTCATCGCTTCTCTTTTTTTTTCCTTCTGGTAGTTACCTACATATTTTTAAACAATATATTCCATCCCTGTTTCCAGGCCAGCTAGCCAGGCGCAATGGTACAGTCCAGGCCTATAATCTCAGCACTAGGAGAGGCTGAGACAGGAGGGTAGCCAAGTTTGATCCCAGCCTGGGTAACTTAAGAGATTTCGTAAGACTGTCTCAAAACAAAAATAAAAATGGGCTAGGGATACAGCTCAGGATGAAGGCCTTGGGCTTGTTTCTCAACACCAAAAGCAGAACAAACTGAACCAAACCCCTCCTTTTTCACTATTACACTAGTATGTCCCACCGTCCTCCGGACGACCCTGGGAGCAAAACTCCGAAAGACCCTGCTGCATTTCTTCCAGCCCCGTCCCTGCTGCCCCCACTATCCCCACTGTGAAGAGAGGCTATTTCCATGCCTGTGCTCTTTCCCTCTCTACCCTTGGATGCATAGTACCTCCTGACTTCCTGTTCAGGGGGCATTCAGATCACCTGTACCCTCCCCACTCCATTCCCTCCCAAGCCCCCATATTAGTCAAAGCTTTCAACGAAGTCTCTGTAACTAAGTTTCCATTACAGATTTTAAAATTAGTCACTACAGGAACAAGTAGAGGGCTTGGCCCTGAATTTGAGAACTCGGCATGTGCCACTCTTCAAAAATACTTTATATGGGCTAGGGATGTGGCTACATGTTAGTGTTTGCCTAGCATCAGAGAGTGAGCGAGAGAGAGTAAGACCGAAAGAAAGACCTGTGACATACAGTAGGTTCTAATTTGCTAGAAAATCATGAGCACTTCCCCTAGGTTTTCCTATCTGTTGCCACTCACTGGTATTGTCTGATTCTTTCCATATCTCTGAAGCTGTTAAGTTTGCAACCGAGATTCTCGGAGTCTGGGTCAGCTACACCAGTGTCACTGAGGAATGTAATAGGAATTTAGGTTTTCAGGCCCCACTCAGACTCATGGAGCCACCTGTCTGCCTGGTAACCAGCCTGCAGGGCATCTTGACAGCAGAGGGTCAGAACCTGGCTTGGAGGGTAAGGCACGGTCCTCTACCTACCTTTACCTGAGAAGCACCCACTTGGAAAAGGGACAGTCCCCCACTATCATCACTCACCAGATCATTCCTTCAAACAAGTTGTGGATAACAAGATGTGACTGGGTCACAACAATCAGAAGTGTTACATGGGTCCAGCCAAACTGCAAAAGAAATAAAAACCCTCTATTAAGTTTACCTAACTTCCACAACTATAGAATGGAAGTAACTTCAAATAATCAATAAATAACAGAAAATTAATAAACGATAGGAAAAACCTGTGCTTTTATACCTGACCTGCAAGAAGTGAAAAGATACAGAACAGGACTCCAGGAGTTAACAACTTGTGCCCCCACCAAGCAGCACACCGCCCACGAGTGAGTCCCTCTGTGCTTTGAAGCCTGGACACTTCTGATTTTTGTAGTACTTGTTGAGCCCTTAGGCCACTCGGAGAGATCTTCTCAAACTGAGGCAGGGAATGACCAGCACAAGTAATGAGCCAGATGGGACCTGCACACCACGTCTGATGCTTCAGCCTGAGCCTTACCTGGAGCCAACTCCAGGGACCTGGTGGACTGCTCAGGGCAGGGTTTCCTAGACGAGTGACTGACAGCTGCCGACCTAAAGGGGCACTCTTCTTTCTAGGTTCTAAATTAAGGCACAGAAATACTTTTTTCTGCCAAGGGTCATCTAGACATTTATAATATTATTCAGAAGCCATATAAAATCACCAATGTAAAAATTAACTGGCTGTATTTGGTAAAATTATTTCATATACACATTATACATATGTAAGCATGAGCATGCTGGCACCCACCCACCCCATGCCCCTTACCATGTAGAACTGTAGTCGGTAGTGCTTCTTGACCAGACTCAGCACGAACATGCAGAATCCTAGTTTGGGGAAGGAAAAATGGTAAAATGAGCCAGACCCCGCATTATCTTTCTCTTAATCATTTCCTCTAGCTGTGTGATGTGGCCCTCTGACTAATTTCTTCCCACTAGTTGGCACAGTTTGGATCTGGAGTACCCCCCACAAAGCCTCACGTTCCCATGGATACCCTGTTCTTGTGGGAGGTGGGGCCTGGGTGGAAGGGGCGGGTGCTCGGGGCTTGACCTGGAGGGGCGTGTGGCGGTTCCGCCCATCTCCCGGACTTGGCTGTCCCACCATGCCCTGAGGATCTCTGTCTCTGGAGCTCTGGTTCCGGCTACGTCCCCGCCATGTAAGTCCACCATTTTCCAGCTACCCATCCATAAATGGACCATGAGCTAAAGAAAACCTTTTCCTCCCCTAATCTGTGCAGGTCAGATATTGAGTCAAAGTGACAAGAAAATAACTAAGACACCAGTTAACTTCCAAGTCCAGGGAAAAATACTAGTTTTCCAGATAAGCAGTCAGAAAGAAAAAAGATCACAGCAGCCCCACAGTTTTGGCTCTAGACTACAGAAGAGCCAAGACTGAGAAAGATTTAAGTTCTTCGTCTCCTGAGGTTGCAGTCTTTCCGAATCCCGTAAAATTCACACTACACTGCAATGACTCTAAAGGATGCCTCCTAAAATGACTCCCCTAAAGACTATCAGGGACTGCAGAGTTCACACTTCACACTGCACAATCACTGCCATCAAGAGAGTTGGGATAAGACTACTCTGCCATCCTCCTAGGGTGCCGGGAACTCAAGGAAAGGCAGTCTGGATGGCCAGCTTCTAAAACTATACAATCCCTCCAGATCCAGTTTTCTTAGTGAAGAAGTGCTACAGAGCCAGGCATGGCAGCACACACTTGTAATTCCAGCACTCTGGTAGGCTGAGGCAGGAGGATACAATTTCAAGCCCAGTGTGGGCAACTTACTCATTTAATAAGAACCCATCTCAAAGTAAAAAATGGGCTGGGGACATAATGTAGCTCGGTGCACAAACCCCAGGTTCACACCCCAGGAACACATGCACAGAAGCTGCTACCACACAGTGAAAAAGAGCCACTAGCTCACTCCTCAGCAGGGTCAACATCACAAAACATTCATTAACAAATCCCCCAACTCCTATTCGACTGACAGACCAAAGCAACAGAGACACAAGAGGCAGGGAAGTGCTCAGCACGCACCTGTCAGGTAGAGGGTGAAGGAGATGAACCGGTGGTATTTACTGAGAATCCGCAGAGGTTCCTCTCTCTGCACCAGAGTGAAGAAGTAATCTGTCACAGTCTCACCGTAGAAGAAGTAGTTTACACACAGGAGGAAATACCTGGAGATGAAGACAGGGCAGAGCCATGGGAGCACGGGCAGAGCCACGGGGCACAGGCGGGACCGAGGGCAGAGTCCGCACTGCCTGGCACCCCGCCCGCTCCCAGCAGGCACGCAGACCCTGTGTCGGCTTGCTGACACGGTGGGTGAGCTGTCTACCAGAAACCTGCGGCAGGTCTCACTCCTCCTCCTGCGCCATAAACCGGGGACTTAGTGGTCACCCTTTTCACCTAACCGTGGGCCCCAGGTCACACTTCACCCTGCCTCCCGGGCCCATTACACTCTTCCCAAAGGCGTCCTCCACGCCTACTCACACAGTCCACGCTGGCTGTCACCTGCCTGCTGTACTCCTCACTCACTCTTGCCTGCAGAATCCTCTTGACTTACACATTTTTTCACTCATCGCTCCAATACCATTTTCGTCATAAAGGCTTTAACTGAGCTAGCACGCTACCGACCATACAAATTATTAATCAACCATGATTTATTTCTATATCAAGTAGTAGGGAAAATTACTAAATGTGGCAGTTAGCTCTGCTCCATATCGGGGCATCTCCCTCTGGGAAACTGGCTCCCACCTGTTCCCTCTCTCTAGCACTAACTGCCCTTACTGTCTGCCTCTCTCTTCAAGTGAAGAAGCCACAGCCCACGCCCCTTTGCAGCCTGCATGATGCTGCTGACATGGGACCATGTACTACCCCAATATCCTCAGAGAAGTTCAAAATCTCCCATACTGGATGTATTTTTTTGTTGTACGGGGGAAAAAAAAACGCCTTTGGGAAGTGACCACAGCCAGGGGTCAGGCCTCCTGAGTATTGTACCATAATGGAAAACACAGCTATCCGGCTGTAGAACAGCCACAAGGGAGCCCTACATCTTAGCCGGGGCAATTATAAGTCCCCCTGGAAAGTGGGAGACAGCCTGTGCTGCTGGGAGATGTGGAGGCATCTCAGCAGGGACCACCAAGCTGAAGCCCCAAGTGTATCAGGTGCCTCGTCCATGACCAAGTTACTGGGGCACAAAATTCTACTATCCAAGACACTACGGCACAAATCAGTCCTCGTGTCCCAGCACAGCACGGGGAAGGTTTGTATTCCTCCCAAGTCTTCTCAGCACTGTGCAGTGTTCTATGCCAGTGTCACCACCTGGAAACCGGGTGGCCAGCAAAACAGTATGAGGTCAGAAAGGGGCTCAGATTATCACCTGAGCCACAGGTCTTGGTTCTTGCTGTTGGTTCTTGCTGTAAGGCAGCCACGCCCTTTCTAAGGAAAAGGAGAGGTCAGTGCTCCTTTGGAGAAGACCAGGTCCTGTGCTTTCTGTCTCACACTGCCCACAATGGCATCCCAGGCACCTCTGAGAAACTACAGCTCCCACACGACAGTCAGGAAGTGACTGACAGGGGCTGGAGAAATAGCTCAGCAGTTAAAGCAGTTTTCTAAAGCTCAAGGCCCTGGGTTCAATGCCCCAGCAACACATAAGCCGGCTGTGGTGGCACATGCCTATAACCCCAGCACTCGGAACGCCGGGGCAGGAGGACTGCTGTGAGTTCAAGGCCAGCCTGGGCTCCATAGTGAGTTCAGGACCAGTGTGGACTACGTAGCAAGACCCTGCCTCAAAAAAATAAAAATTTTAAAAAGTGATTTATGAAGTTTCAACCACCTGTTTCAGCAATGAGAAAACCAAGTTCTAGAGACAGCAACTCTAGTCCCAGAACCTGATGACCCCAGACAACTCTAGTGTGATAACAGGACATAGACCATGCAAAATATACTGATCCTGGGAGTGAGGAGGGGGCAAAAACACTCCACTTCCACCCTGTCCTGAAGTCAGGGGATCCACGGCACACTGGTTATGGACACAGCCCAGCTAAGTTCCTCTGAGGAAGATTCTATACTCCCAGTAATTACTGAAAACTCCTCCAAGGCAGCCATAACCTGACCTGTTAAGTCTTCTGCTGTAAGGTGCTGTCCAAGTCTGACACCCACTCCACGTCTGCCACTACCACGATAAGTTACTACCACAAAACCGAGCATCCAAGCCCGGCAGGACGGCTGCGGGGCTGGAGCGCTTACCAGCTGAGCGTCCTGAACCAAGGCAGGTCATAGGAGTGGTAGACATTGTAGCCAATGGTGATGATCTCGTGGAAGCATTTAATCTGAACACACATCACCTGTAGGCAGAAAAGAAGCTGAGTGCTCATCTTAGGATTTTTGGAAAAGAAACCAAACAGGTCATGGGCCTTCGGGAAAAAAAAATTTAAGAATATTTTCAGTTCTATAATAATTCCATCCTCCCTCCTCTCTTTCATACCATCTTTCATGGCAACATTGCTCTTTGTATCACGGGGGCAAATCCAATTTCTCACAATAAAATACAGTCCTGATGTTCCAATGACCTTTGTACTCTACAGCCTCCCGGGATTCGACCATTCCCTTCCCCTATGACTTTGGATACAAACATGGGAGGACCCCAACGACTCTGCGCAGCAGCCCAGTGACTCGACGTGGGCCTGTCCACGACAGCAGGAAGTGTGAGAGCTCTGCAGAATGTGGCTTCTGAATTAAAGTTCTAAGCCCATGAGAGAGACCCCAGGAAAAGGAAAAAAACCAAGAGCCACATAAACACCACCAGGATCAGTTTAGTTAACAACATATGTAATAACAAATTCAATTTTAATAGCAGACATCTTTATTCCCAAACAACTAGCCTATGCCATCTGGCTAGAGAAAGATGAGAAGTCACAGGTGGCCTAAGATAGCATGTCCTGAGAAGACTGGAACCCCACAAACACCCCAACACCTGGCACTGAAGACAGCCAATCAAGCAAGAAACACTGATGGCATATGAAAGGCACACAAATGGCACTTACAATCATCATGAGAACCATTGGTCCCAGGTAAATGATGATGAAAAAAAATGCGATCATGGCCAAGGTCAGGATGCCTCGCACCCACCAGTTCTTCCATCTAGGCGAGAGCAAGAAAGGAGAAAACACCAATTAGGAGCCCAGAGAGACCAGAAGCACAGACCCAAAGAAAATGGCTCCACAGCTAGCAGGCCCCGAGCTCAGTCCTTTCCAGAGCATCTCCTTCACCCTGACACAGGCCCAGCTACCTGGCAGAGAAGTACAGCAACGAGTACCAATGCCTCAGCCGGGCTTTCTCCCCAGCCTACAGAAAACCACACCCAGCCACGTAGGGAACACATCAAGGGAAACAAACCACGGAGATGCAGTGCCATCTGCTTCTGTATCTACTTGGATGGCTTCCATGGTCATCTCTGTCTGAAGAGGAGACTATGAACATTTTCCCACAGCAGAACTCTACGTTGTAATGCCTCGCAAAAACTCAGTGATAACAATATGAGGCAGTAACAACACAAATATGCACATGGTACTTTTAAAAGGACTTTACATATATTAACTCATTTAACCTACAACATAATTAGCTTTTAAAACTCATTCATTTTAAGTAGGTTTTTAATTCAAATTTAGTTTTATCCCTGAGGTGCCCCTGCGCCCAAGGAAGAGCCATCTGCTCCCCAATACCAGAGTCTCTCAGGGTGCAGCCTGGGCTCTGCCACCGCACTGTAAAAAATGATACATAATATTTATACATTACAGAGGAAATGGAGGCATAGGAAATAGAGCTAGCAATTGATGATGCTAGGAAATCAATTCAGGGGTCTGGCTCTTGGTTCCATGTTCACACCCACTGTACAATCCACAGGGACATCTAGAACATACACACAGGGACATTTTTGGGGCTTTGGGTCTTATAACACCACACAGCTGATAGTAAAACGATCAGTTTCTCAAGATCCCAATGTTCTACCCTTGTATTCACCCAAGTTGAGATGTTCCTGATATTCCTGGAGAAATTAAAGAATTATTCACAGTAGATATATGTGGAAGTAGAAAAACTAAACCTTGAACTAGTAACCCTAACACCTAAGTTTCCGTGCACCTGGTCACGTGCAAGACTCCCAGAAGCACTTGCATCACTGCCAGGTTACCTTGAAGACAAGCTGGAAAGGGCCCTGTTGAGCACCTCCGGCGTATCGTCGACAGAGGAAGGAGGGGGAATCAGTTCTGCTCGGCTCTCACTGTCCGACGCAGTCTCCCCATCAGCCTTTGCTTCTGACTCCGATTCCTACAATGCAGAAACAAAGAACAAAAAAAAGTCAAAAAACGTCAGGTAGACTACTGTGGAAGCACATGCGGGTCATGGGAAGTTTGTGGGGAAAGACTCAAACAGGGCCTGCATGGCACAGTCAGATGACAGGACATCTGAGTACCAGGCTATGTGCTGAGGCGGCCGCCCTCTGCTAGCAGAGAAGCACGGGTGCCACAAGCGGTCGGGGACAAACAGAGGAGAGGCCACCTGTATTCAAAGTACACAGAAAGGAGACTGTGCCCGGCTTCCTATAGTTGTATCCCTGAGGTGCCCTTGTGCCCAGGAAGAGCCATCTGCCGCTCACAACCCCTCTCCGCCCACACCAGCCTCTCAAGGTGCAGCCTCTGCTCTGCCACCGCACCATCTGGAACCGCAGCACGACCACAGCAGGCAGCAGCACTGACCAGGTGCGCTCGTGGGAAGACAGGTGTGCAGCTACTGTCCCAAGGATCAGTTAACATCACCGTGCCTCCAAGTCCAGTATGTGACTTTTGGACTTCACACTCAGTGGGGGCACTGCCCTCGGTGTGGAAGCTGCACCTTCTGGCTGACTGATGCACAATGATCATCAGCCTGCCACCGGACAACAGACGTAGCACACCCTGCAGTCACTCATACAGAGCTCCGACTGCGCCCGGACATGAACGCCTGCAGTGACTGGCCCTGCCCCCAGCCTGGGGACGGGATCCACAGCCAAGCCATCCACAACCCTATCCCAAGTTACCAAGTGACAGGCTAGCATAAATCCTGGGAGCCATCCCACTCATCAGATCTTTCACTGCTTCCGGGAAATCAGAAAGCTGCTGTGCGCAGAATTAGATAAAAACCCAGATCACTTAGAATCTAACAAAGTGCCACCACCACTTAGTATCTGCAGAGTACCTCCACCGGAAGAGCACGCCTCAGCCCCGGGAACCTCGGAGCAGGCCCAAGAAGAAGGGGGAGAAACAGAAGTGCAGGAAGTGCTGCCCCGCTGTCCCACACGCACCCAGCTCTCCGCGCTTCACCTACTGTATTTTCTCTCATTTAAGCAGTTTAGAATCCATTTTATTCTCAGGTAAGAAATCCAGAACACAGTTCATGAGAACTGGCAAGCCACAATCTGGGAGATTTTGTTAAAAATGTGCACAAACACAGAAAGTCACTTTCTAAAGCTGAACTAAATCTCAATTTCCCTGATGACTAGCACATAAACTTGAGAGCTATTTCATGTTTACTGGCCATGTGGGTATCTTCTTTTGTGAAGTGTTCTGTCCAACTACTGATGAGTTATCCGTTGTGGATTTGCAGCATTTTTTATGTGTTCACTGTTTCCACTGTTTCCTAATCTCATGTTCTCCTGAGCCTCAGACCGGCCCCCTCAGCAGTGGCCACAATGGGGACTATTCCTGTCTCCCTGCCGACAACAAGCCCCCTGAAGACAGGCCCCCAGGACTGCCCCTCTTCACTCCCAGCATTCAGAGCACGGCCACCTTCACATTTACACTCCTACCCACGGGCTCCACCAGAGACACGGGGAAGAGTGCTGTGGAGCATCTACTCTGACCCTGAGCCTCAGGGTCAGATGGGAGCACCTGGGCTGGTGAGGTGAAGCTCTCAGAGCTGCACTCTGGGGCATCCGGGAGCCACAGGAATGGAGCCAGCTTGCAGGCACAGAAGGCTGGGCACAGGTTATTTTTGAACTTATCTATCCTGTTGTCAAGGAGACTCACAAAGGTGGCCGGATCCCCAACAGGGAGTGCAGGCAGATAGGCACCGCTCTGCAGGAAGGGGCAGAGAGGCCTCGGGGGCCACAGAGACCACTTACAAGGACACCTGATTTCTGGGTGAGTGGGCTGAACAACTATGGAATAGGGAAAGAGCCTCAAGATAAGAAGCCTGAAAGAGATGGATGGGCCCCTAGGTTTCACCTGCCTTCCAGGGAGGAACTTCAGGCCCCCAAGCCTAACCCAGGCTAACTGAATACAGGCCTTCAGGGCCAGTAAGGGAGGCACTCTCTAGCAAGATACCAGCAACCACACGGACCATCCCCCTAAGCTGCTCCGGAGCCCAGCAGGCAGAAAGGTGGCTCTCTGTGAGAGGGAAAGGGCACAACCAGACAGCACTCCCCAGGTATGGGGGGTGGGGGGGGTACGGCTGAGGGGGAGAACCCCTCCACTGCTGGGGGTTTCCAACTCCTCCCCACTCCACCAGCAGAGGCCTCCCACTTGAGGAAGCAAGAACTTCCATGGACAAATATGGGATTTTGAACTTTGGTTCCTGCCCAACGAAAAGTGGCAGGTGCTGGACCATGATCAGGGGCGCTGAGCACGTCCATCTGTTTGACGTCCTGACAGATGGCAAGGCAAGTGGATGTCCACGTAAACTTCATGCAGGTGGCAGCGGCAGCCACTCAGGGAAGCAGGGCCCAGGGCCAGCTCTGAGGCTCACTGCCCTCCAAACAGGCCTCCACCTTGGGTCTCGTTAGTGAGGGAAGAACTCCCTATCTCAGAAAGTGCAGAGAGGGCCAAATGCAGCATGGACGAGGCTGCACAGGCTGTAAGGAGACTGACGCACCGGCCTCCATGCCCTACCTCACAGTAACGGGCCACAGCACAGGACAGGAGCCAAACCCCCCCACCCCGGCCCGCCCCCCAAGCCGCCTGGGCAAAGACACGCACGCGCGAGAGAGATGGGCTGGAGAGAAGAACGGTGCTGGGGGCCAGGCTGGGGACAGATACTAACGTTCTGAGCGCAGCATCTACCTGCCTGGCCTCCTCTGTGCACACAGCCCACTCCAGCTCACAGATGACCCTCAGAGCCGAGGCGAGAAGTGGGGCTGAAACACATCAGCCAGTGAAGCACACAACAGTGCCCGGAGTGTTCCCAGGAGGGCTGCGAGGGGCACAAGGTGCCACGGGCTGGGGACAAATGCTATATCAAATTTGTACTTATACTCATTTTCTTTCCTTTGTGTGTTTTCTAACAGGCACAGGAGTACATACACATACCTCAGTATTTGTAAACTGGGGCACATACATGGCAGGCATGACGGTTTGTCAGGGGCCACGGGCTGCCTACCCACCACCATACTGAGCAGTGCCTGAAACACAGCAAGGACCCAAAGATTCGTTAAACTAATGAGCTAATTAATTCTACTTCATGTACCATGGACCAGAGGCTCTGGGCTACACTGAGTAGGTCAGCATCCTCTCAACTCCCATCCTGTGGCTGTGGGTACCCTGCTCTGCAGCAGCGCTGGCAGCAGAACCGGCAGAAGCAGGCAGGAGCCCACCTCTGGGGCCAGGGGCCGGCACAGGGCAGCAAGGAGGGGCTGCCCTGGCTCTCCTGACGGCCTCAGTCCCCAGCCTTCCTTCCTTTTCAATCCAAGGGCCCAAGAAAGGCTGAGGCAGGGCAGGTCTCCTCAGATTCTATCTGCTGGCCACAGCCCGTCCTCCCAGTACTCAGCCACTTCCCCAGGGGTTGGGGATGCTGGCGTAAACAGGAAGCAAGCAGCTGCTCTAAAAGTTAAGTAGCAGGAGCAAGCTCCTGCTGAGGCCCCTTCCTTTTGAAGGCCTTCTGGAGAAAGGCAGAAGCGCTTAGGTGATTGGCAGAGAAAGTCCTGGATACCAGAGGCCCAGAAAGTACCACTGGCACTTTGGGAGAAATTCATACCTAAAAAGCTTCCCCTACCACATTCTAGGGTCCCTCATCCTTGCCCCTTCCCAATAATCTGGGCTCAGAACTGCACTGAGGTGTAGAGGTGAGAAGGCCAGAGGGACAGGAAGTATCAGGTCTGGTTCTTCCTGAGGAGGGAACTGGCTCAGAAAGCAACAGCTTATGTACAAAGTGTTTCTCTTAAGGGATGGGGAACCCTGTAGTCTGAAGGGACTCTGTTCCTTCCCACTCCCTCTGGAGTCTCAGGACTTTTTAAAGGCCTGCCTGGAGCTTACGAAAGTGGCATTCTGAAGCTTCCTCTGAGCTTCCCAGCTGGTGTCCGAAGCCGCCTTCCTCACTTGGTATTTCTCAAGACCCTGCAGTGATGACCTGAGCTTTCCAAAGCGTGGCCATGGCCAGGGTTGGAAGGAGGCCCTCAGCACTGTGCTAGAGGTTCTGGAAGAGCCCCCACATTCCTCTTACCCATCAGGTACCAACTCCATTTCGTATCCCTCTAATATACATACTAATATTCCATTCTCTGCCAAGAGAAGCTAAAAACTGGGCAAAGGAAAATGGTACCATGCACAAGGCGTCCATTCTCTTTCAATTACAAGGTGGTTTGTTGTTAAAAGGTGGTTTTCCATGCACGGGCTGTGATGCTTCTACCAGCTCCATTCTTTCCACTGCTGGTATTTTAGGGCAGAAGCTCCGGCTCCAGAAGCCCCAGAAGAACAGGCTCAGACAGTCAGCTCATACAACCAAAGGGGCTAAGCCATGGCAGAGAGCAGGCAAGGAGCTTTAGCTGGAGTGGCTGTCAGGGAAGCACAGATAAAGGCTCCAGATCTACCCAGGGCTGACATAGCTTTGGTAGCTTTGGAACTTTACAGGAAAAAAGAGAACCAAGACCAAGCACTGGGAGTTTGCACAGTTAGTGGCCTACACAATCCTGGCCAAGCTATGGTCTGGCTGACTGGTGTTGCAGGTTCTAGACAAGACACTGACACTGAAGGCAGCATTTCAGGTCCCATGATGTGACCATGGCTGCTGTTTACTGGAGTCCTAGAGACTTCTAGGCATTGCTGCAGGGCGGCTAGAAGTGGAATTTTGATAGCTGGCAATTAGGTATCCTGGCAATTTCTTCAATTACTCTTATCCAGATGTCTTCAGGTGTGAACAGGATGACACAGGTGAACTGAGGGCTGATAAACTTGGTAAGATAAATGGAATAAAAGAGAACACAAACTGTGTGGGAGGCACAAGGGCACCAGAGGCCTCCGCCCCCTGTGGCCTGGACAATATCTACTATCTAATATCTGACATGTAGGAGGAAGGATAAGAGCAAGAGAGGGAACTGGAACAGAAAGGTCTGAGCTCTTGGAACAATCAGGCATATATATTCTATAAAAACCTAGAAGAGAAGAGGTTGAAGGTTACTGACACAAAGAAATGTCTGAGGAGAGGGAAAGTCTAATTACCCAGGTCTTGATCATTACAGGCAATACACAGGTATTAAGTTGCTATACTGTATCCTATGAATGCCCACAATTATGACATGTCATTTAAAAAAAAAAAGAGGAAGGCTGTCTGAAGTTCAGCTTTTAGAAATGCAGACATTTCTAATTCAAAATACCACTCCATTTGGTCCCAAACTCTGTACAATAGTCAATTTTAAATATAAAGCCAAGAATCTACATGACAGGAATACAGGACTGTCCTTACTTCAACACTCTTTCCTGCTGCTGCCCATGAAAGTCTCCTTTGGGAGCAGATGCATTTGTTTACCAAGAGAACACCACTATCATCTGAAACACCTACAGGAAACGCCAACCACCGTCGGAAGGCATTATTTAATCCCCCTGCGACTCTGCCACGGTTCTAACCTGATGACATCACTTATTTCCCAACTGTTCTTCAGAAGGACAGTGTTACAGCCTGAGGTCCTCCAGCAAGTCCTCAGCTCAATTCCCTCATCAGGCAGCTCCACTTAGCACTAAAGGAAAGATGGATCTTTGATCTTATTGGGAGAGGAGGTCCTTTTCCCCTCCACTTCCTCTTATCCTCTTGGGCTCATCTAAAGAGGTGCTGCCAAAAGATCTAAAGAGATGAGACAGAAAATCACCCTTGTAACCACAAAAACAGACTCATGTGGTGCCTAGAGCTCTAGCAGGAAGCAGAAGGGGGGAGGGGATTCCTGGATGCTGCCTGTGACAAATCCTAAATCATAGCTCTCTCAATAATGCTTACTACCAAGACAACTAAAAAGTAAAGAGGACCCAAGAGCTAATGTCCCCACTGCCTCGTGGCCCATCTTCCCCTTCCCCTACAGGTGGGCAAGCATGCTGGCCTGTTTACTGGATTGTAATATAAGGTTGTCGCTTCTGGTTATTCCTGGTAGAGAACCAATAATCATGGAAACAAGTGCCAATCAAACAGACCTTAAATTTCTTCTTTGACAGACATGTAATTAAGTGTTGTAAACTCCAAAATCCTCATATAAGATGCTAAAGAAATTATAAGGAGCAGGAATTCAAAAGTCTTTCTTTTTCTTATAATCAGTAAGGGTCCCTAAAAAAGGTGAAACAGGAACATGAGAACATCATCTGCAAAACAATCCCTAATGACCAAGATAAAACAATTCAAGCACTAGGACAAATAATAAACTAAAATGAGTAAAACAAAAAGAAATGAAAATTCCTGGGCTCCTAATTCTGCCTACTGTGTGTGGCCTTGCTCCTTGGGAGAGAGAGTCAGGGGTCTCCTTACTATTTTAACTACTGCACTGGATGTAAGTGAGCCCCAGACACGGGGCAACCAACATGAGCCAGAGCCAGAACACACCTGGGTTAATACAACTGAACATTTCAGTCAATATTATTTGTTACATGAACTGTGAGCTCTGTTTCTTGTCAACTCGTGTTTTTAAGTCGTTCTCTCTGTACGTTACTATCAAACCATGCGTCTACCAATTCGTATTTCTGAGCTGGTAGGTAAAGCCTAGCATCAGGTTTTGTTTATATATAAACCTGATGCTAGGCTTTACCTAGATCTTGCCCTACAGTCCACACTGGCCTGGAGCTCATGGCGACGCTCCTGCCTCAGGCGCCCAAGTCCTGGGGTTACAGGCTGCTGTCTCATTTTGCATGTGCCACTTCGCCCTCCTTTCTACCACACGTATTTTTAAATGTTTCCTTGTCTTCTCTGTATCTGTATGTGAGACTTGTGCCTTGCGCGCTTTATCAGGACGTCAATAGCCTCGTCTAAGTCCCTGTCGTGGCTTGAATCTGCAGTGTCCCCCAACAGCCTCATGTGTCTATGGACACTAAGTACTGCTGCGGGGTGGGACCAGGCTGGAAGGGGCGGACAGCTGGGGCTTGGCCTGGACGGGCACACGCTGCTTCTCCCTTCCTCCCCGACTTGTCTCTGTTCTGCCACACTGTGAGGACCTCTGGCTCCAGCCCCAACTTGCAATTCCACCACGTTCCAGCCACCTGCCCAAGAATGAACTGTGACCTTCTGAAACCGTGGGCTAAAATAAATCTCTCCTCCCTGAAGTTGTGGGTGTTGGGTATTGAGTTGCAGTGACAAAAAAGTAACTATGACGGCCACTGATAGTGAAGGTAAACAAGACAGCAACTGGCGTGTGATTACAACTGTTACACTCCTTACCTACACATGTATACACATAACCAGGCGTGGTGGTACATGTCTGTACTCGCAGCACGTGAGATTTGATCCTGCCCTAGAGTGTATAAATCTGCGCACACTTCTACTTGCTTCCCTTGAATAATGTAAAGCACTCCAGGCAGGGTCAGAAACGTCTGTTCACATCTGTGCTGACTGGACTACATGCTGAAAGGCCCCTGCAAGTGCCAGCACCTGAAAATGCTAACTTCACACTAAGAAACACCTTCTTGCCTAGCACCTAACATGTGCAATGCCCTTACTTACCTCTCCCATGGCACACAAACACCACAGTGGAAGAGACTTGCACACTGCCTTAGCCAACAACTCTGCCTGGCACACAACAGCACTGCCAGGTTTCCACGCTGCAAATCCAGAGAACTTCACCAGGGGTGGACAGCCAGAGGCCAGATTCTGAGGACAGAGCCTCAGCTCAGCATTAGCTGAGTCTGGAACACTTCCCAGCTGGAGAGAGCTCTTGGGCTTGTCACCAGCACAGGAATTTCTGCATGCGGACAGTAGGATATCAGCGCCCATTTCTCTCAGATCATCTACTCAAAGCTTTCCTGCAACAGGAGGACTCATCAGAGATAAAACATGAAGATCAAGAGGAGCAATGCAGAGTCTCATTATTCCACTTTAGAGTTTTCCAGCACACAGAAAAAACGGAACAAAAATATTTAATATCACCCTTGATGCATATTTTAAAAGAGCACTGAATGTTAAATTTTAGGTTTGTATGTATATGTGTGATATGTGTGTGTTTTGTTTGTGTTTGGTGGCACTGCAGGTTGAATCTAGGGCCTTTACACTGAGCCCCAGCCCCTTTTTACTTTTTTTTTTTTGAGACAAGTTCTTACTAAGTCACTAAATCGCCCAGGCTGGGCTTGAACTTGTGATCTTCCTGCCTCAGCCTCCCAGAATGTTGGGATTATACGCATGTGCCATCATGCTCACCCTAATTCTTAGCTTTATTTTGAATTTAGGAAATGAAGCCAATGTATTAACGTACATTTTAATAGATTTTGATTGTGAATAAAATTTAAGTTTTGTCTACCAACCTACACAGGAAGGGTAATTGTGCTTAGCATTTACATTTTTATGAATACAGACTTTTACTTAATATTCTATGGCATCCAAATATTACTCTAAACTATGTGGTTCTGCTCTTTTTAATTTCATGCCTCTTAAGCACTTTTTAAATATTGGGATTGATAAACAACACACGTCAATGTAGCATTTACACAGCACTTCAATACTAAAAATAAAACACTGACATGCCAGTATTTTCCTTGTGCTGCCCAACATGTCACTAAGTGTAACAAATTTCTCCTGAAACCGGAGGCCTCCCCAGGCTGCTGCTAATCTTCACAGCTGATTTAGCACTAACTCAGTCTCCCAACAAGTGCACGGCTAGGAGCAGTCCAATCTAACCTTGGGCGAGGAGTCTGTGATCAAGGCAGCAGGAAAGCTGCGCCTGTGAGTTCAACATGCTTGCAGGAGTGAGCGACTGAAACTCAAGACAAAAGGATGGGGCTCCAGAGACCACGGGCTGGGAGGGCAGCCCCACCAGGAGGTCTGGACAGACTGTTTCCACAGACGCCTGGGAAGGGATGGAAATAAGGAAATGGGGGGAAGTACTACCGGCTACCCTGGGCACTCCACCATGCAAAGATGGAAACCCTACATGGGCCGCTTTTAAGGCTAACTAGGAAAAAAACTCAGATACAAATAGCAGACCAGCACTGGACAAAACCCGCGTCTTGTCTTATGGGATGCCACCCCAATCTCCCCAGGGGCATCCTGCTTCCTTATCTCAGGAAGTACAGTCCTGTTTCTTTAATTAACCATTTGCATTCCTTCCCCACAAAGCTCAGCTGCCTGGTGTCTCCTACCAAGAAGCTATTTCAAAGTCCTATCAGCTCCCCACTTCAGCTTCCCTCCTGGACTCCACAGTTGAACTACCTGAATGCAAATCCGTCTGCCACTTGTTCACTGTTTGACCCAGTAGAAACTTAACCCACTTTTAAGTCCTGCTAGGTCCCGGTCTCAGAAGTTAGGAAGGCTCCACAGTTGAGACTGGGGCTGGTCTGAGTTACAAAGATGCCCCTGCTTCCAGAATGCAGGCCAGGGGTCTCACTGGCCACTATCACCACTTCCTCACTCCAAAACTGGCTAAGACAAAGGCTGACCTGAGAAGCTCGTTAAATAAAAAAAAAAAAAAAAAAAAAAAAAAAAACTTGGGAAACCAGGAAGGCAGAGAAGCAGATGGCCAAGACACAGGGCACGGACCTCAGGTGGGCCCACTTGGGATCACACTTTAATTTGTCAAGTTACTTAACTTCAGGACTGTTTCCTTAGCCCTGTGAAATATGAACCAAAATTTCTGATAACCCAGCAAGCCCACTTGAAATGGGCTTCGGTAAAAACGGTCACTGTATGGGTAGGACAGGAAACAGTACCACAGCCCGCTGGTGAGTACAAAGCCACACCCTGACCCAAATCCTCCCTGCTACCTACCACAACTATGAGAAATCGATGGCCGTTTTCTGAAATTTTTTAAGAACAAATCTATGTATCATATTTCTATTTCACATCATTCACTATGGATTAAAGATTACAATATCAAATGAAAATTATGAAAACACTAAGAAAGCCAGCCATGGTGGCACATACCTCTAATCCCCTGGGAGGCTAAGGTGAGAAGACAGTGATTTTGAGCCCAACCTGGGCAACTAAGCAACCTTAGTGAGACCCTGTCTCACTATCAAAACCAAAAAATGAGTTAGGAACAGAACACATAGTGAAAAGGCCCTGGGTTCCATCCCTAGCACCACCAAAAATGAAAGAGAAAACCCATAGCACACAGCAAAGTGTTCCACTTTAAATGTATTTTTAAAAGTCTTAACAATCAGGAAAATGTGACTAGGCCAACAGAAAAACAGAAACAGATAATTTACCAAATACAAGTACAATTTACAAATAGAAAAGTGTTAGCCTAACAACCAACAACATAAAAAATAAAATGGCCATGAGAAAACAATTTTTCTCACATCAGGTTAAATACACAGATGAAAACCGTAATGTTCTCCAGGAGTCGGACTGGAATAAGCCGGTCCATTCACAGAACACCCGAGTAAAATGTGAATGTTCTCCTCCCTCTGAAAAGCTACCTGGAAGCGAGTGCGAGAAGCATCAAGTGCTCACCTTGCTTCACATCTCGTCACTCCACGACAAGAAAAATGCCCGAAGTGAATATCCAGAGAAACACAATGTAGATGAGAATATTAATCACAACAGTATTTATAAGAAATACCTGGAGGCTAGGGGCAATAGCACAGCTGTTAGAGCACTTGCCTAGCAGTGTAAAACCCTGAATTCCCCAGCACCACACGCCTGTAATCCCAGCATTCAGGAGTTTGAGGCCTTCCTGGGTGCGACAGTGAGTTCAGACCAGCCTAGACTACACAGCAAGACTCTGTCTCAGAAGAAGAAGAAGAAGAAGAGGAGGAGGAGGAGGAGGAGGAGGAAGACGACGAGGAGGAGGAGGACGAGGACGAGGGAGGAGGAAGAGGAGGAGGAGATGACTGGAAACAATCTATGAATCCAACAACAGAAGATTCTGCTATGATCTAATTAACAAATAGAGGAAGAATACCAAACAGCCATCTTAAAATGATAGGAAAAAATCAGTAGGACATACACGAAAATCCTAGTTATACCCTGGGCAGTGAAATTAAAGGTAATTTAAATGCTTCCATATACCTCTACATTTTCCACAAAATTGAGTATTGCTTTCCTAACAGCCCCTAACCTAAACCCCTAAAGCCATCTTCAGTATACACTGAACTTACCAAAGCTGAGAGAGGTAAGTGATAAAGCAGGAATCTCCAGGCAAAGTGGGGAATTCTAGAAAAGACAGGGCCTTAGCTGGGCATAGTGACACCTGCCAGTAATCTCAGGACACTGGGAAGCTGAGGCAGGATGATACCAAATTTAAGTCCAGCATAGATAAATTAGCAACTAATGATACCGTCTCAAAAAAACAAAGGAAGGTATTCAGGCAGATCTGTGGATGTAGCTCAGCGTGCAGGTCTCCAGTTCCATCCCCAGTGTTGGCAAAAACAAAATAAAACAAAAACAAAAACAGGAAGAGGGCTATAGAACACTCAGTCAGGTTTTCTGGTTCCCTTTTGATGCTCTAAACACTAAAAATCTTGCTTCCTCTGCCCTCAAACCATGGCTCATTCTAGTGTTTGGATGTTTTATGACCAAGGAGAAATATGAGTCATGTGTTATAACTCCAGAGCTAAACTGAGAAGATTCTTTCTCAAGATTTAGAAAACAAAGTATCACCAGGCCAGCTCCCAGGACTCAAGCAGGAGCCCCTGTAACAAGGACAAGTCCCTGGCTGGAATAAAAGTCTCTCCAGAAGGCAGCTATCTCTGAAAGAAATGGTTCTTAGTGAGAGGTTCTCAAAATAGCCATTCCCCAGTGGCACATTTTCAACAAGCCACTAGGTGCAAACTGAAAATTTTCTGGACAGAGAATTCTGTGGAACAGAGAGGATACAGAAATACCCACTGCTCAAGAAAAAGCTGGGTGCTTGTCTGAAATCCCTACACATTAACAAAGCTCCCATGCCTCCTGCAGCTCCAAAACCACAGAAGGGGACAGACATCAGCCAAATGTCACCCACAACACGGACACACTGATGGGAGAGATTCAATTCTAAGTGGCCAAAAGATAAGCAGTGAGCAACAGCTGGGCACCCCCAAGCGCCTCTCAGAGAAGGGTGGCTTCTCATCAACCTGCAGCTGTAGAGACGGGAACTGGCTTTCATTTGTGTCTCCAGGGTTGAGGCCACGGAAACCGGCCACTCCGCAATTCAGTTTCCACATGCAATAGCCAAGGCCAGTATATTTATTTTTCAATCTCAACCTTCCATTATTTTTTCACCAAAAACCTCTTTATTTTGAAGGCAGACCACTAAACTACAATAATTAGCAACCAATTTATTTCCCAGGGAGAATAACCCACTACTAAACAGGCCGCTAAACACTGCATGTTTTCTCTTATATGAGCAATCTAAAAATAAACACAGTAACCATATATACTTATACACATACATGGAAATAACAGGAAAGTTGCAGGTAGACTTTCAGAGATGGGGAAGAGGAACAGAGGCAGGAAGAATGAAGAGGGGTAAAGAAGGATAAAAATACTAGAATGTCATATGTTTCTATGAGTATAATTATACCAAATCTCATTATTCTGTATTATACATGCACTCTTTAATAAAAAACCACAAAGAATGTAAAAATATGAATGGCTTTGCACTGTTTACATTTTGAAACTACTGTATTTTTGAATTGTCATGTAAGTTATTGAATAAAATATACGTGAGCATGAGATTTCTCTGTAATATTTAAAGAAACAACATCTGTAAGGCAAATGCACAGTTTATTTCGTATGGGATTAGAGGATTAAAAACATGAATAAAGAACTTATGCTGAACACTAGTGCATGCCTGTTATCTCAGCTACAAGGGAGGCTGAGGCAGGAGGACTACAAGTTCAAGACCAATCTGGACCACTTACTGAAACCTCAAAATAAAAAGGGCTGGAGATATAGCTCAGTGGGAGAATACTTACCTGTCATGCACAAAACCCTGGGTTTGATTCCCACTACCCACGAAAAAAGGCTTAGTAAAATAGGTAAAATGACAAACATATGTATAAAGGTTTACTGCTCAAAAACCTTAAGTCCTATCACCTTCTGAGATGAAAATCTCTTCTATAAATAAACACTGGGCCATTATGGAGGGAAAACATACATGGATAAAATTAAATTATGTCTACTCTTTTTTTTTTTTTTTGAGACAGAGTCTCACTCTGTAGTACAGGCTGGTCCTAAACTCACTTGGGTAGCCCGAGCTGGCTTCAAACTCACAGCAAACCTCCTGCCTCAGCCTCCCCAAGTGTTGGGATAACAGGCAGTACGCTTTCACGCTCGCTACTCTCATTCTGACACTCACCTTTTCCTTTCTCAAAATATTCTTTAGAGGTTACCACTGGCAGCCACCACACTCTGCTGGCTCTTTCACTGCTCTGCTCCTCCCATTCCACCCTCACCCACTGCCACCAGCTCCATACAGGCAGCTGCAGGGTGAGCCATCAGCTCCTCACCATGAGTGGAAGCCTGAAATTTACAAGCATCATGGATCAAGAGGAACCATTTCTACCCTTCACCTCACGTACAACCGAACCAAAACAACCAAAACAAGAAGTGTTGCAACTACCAGCTTCTATGTTTTAAAACATAGCGAAAAAACAGCTTTCCGATGTCACAAGGCTTCAT
The DNA here is from genome assembly GCA_004027205.1 of Ctenodactylus gundi. Taxonomy (NCBI): domain Eukaryota; kingdom Metazoa; phylum Chordata; class Mammalia; order Rodentia; family Ctenodactylidae; genus Ctenodactylus; species Ctenodactylus gundi. The sequence goes on from PVKB01000032.1 coordinate 1,495,970, forward strand.
CCTGCAGTGTTCCACCCAAACCCCAGGTCCACTGCAGCCCACATGAAGGCTAAAGGTTGGCAGCTTAGGTGATCCACTGTAGTACCAACAAAGGCAGCTCTGTCTCCAAGGCTGGCATCTCCCTGCCAGAGACCCACTGCTGCAGGGATCATGTCGTGTATCACCCAAACGGGGACATGTGAGGGCAGAGGGGTGTCATGCTACTTATCACTCAACTTACCCACACCCAGTGACAACAGCTTCAACCCCGTCCTGGATGAGGAGCGCAGCTCATGAAAACAGCTGTGAATTGCTGAGGATCCCAATAGTTGTTAGTAGTCTGTAGCTGCAGAGTCTTGTCATATTAGAAACTAGACACATTTCTAAAACGCAAGAATACCCAAGTATGACAGTTCATCAAATAACTAAACTTAAAGGCTGGGAGGATACAGCTCAGCAGCAGAGCACTTGCCTGGCATCTAATAGGCCCCGGGATCAACCACCAGTAGTAAGCAAAAATAAAATTAGAATTACCATATAATCCAGGAATTCTGCTTCAGGCAGATGCAGAAAAGAACTGAAAGCAGAGACAGGAACAAATATTCATATACTCATGCTCATAGCAGTGTTCAAAACGTGGACTATGTGCACACTGGGACTTCTACAAAACACAGCTTTCAACATTCCAGGATCTGTCTTTCAAGGAAACGCTAAGGACTGATTTCTATCAGGGAATCACCCAGGAGCAAAACTGATAAATTCTGTGTATTTACTTCAGTACACATTGTGTGACAGTCTTCCAGACAGCTCGTGCCAGTGTGCGCTCCCCAGGCGAGGGCACAAGTCTCTGCTGCTCCCCGCCACGCACCAGCTCTTCCCCTGTTAGCTGCTCCAGCCGATGTGCAGTGGTAGCGTTTTGGTTTTTACTTCGCGGGTCTCTGATCACTAATGATACGGACACCTTTTCGTATGTTGCTGACCCTCTCAAGTGCCACTTTCCTACCGCACTGTCTCTGCCATGCAAGTGCTTCGTAGGAGTTCTCTACAAATTCTGGAAATGAGACATGTCAGGTATACTTTTTACAAGCATTTTCTTGTCTGTGGCTTTTTTTTTGAGACAGGGTCTCACTCTGCGGCTCGGCTTATGTGGTGCTGGGTAACTGAACTCGGGTACTTAGCGCTTGCCTAAGCACTAGCAAGCGCTTTAGCTAAGCCACTCCTCCAGCCCTCCTTTTCATCAACAGCTTAATAAAAACTTCTTAATTTTAGTATAGGTGCATTTATCAAATTTTTCCTTTACAGCTAGTGTGTTTGGGGTTTTTTATTTTGTTTTTGCTTCTGCAGTAAAGGGAACTGAACCCAGGTATTTTATCAGAAATCAGGTACTGTAGCTCTTTGTATTTATTTTACCTAAAATTCCTCTTTATTTTTTATCTCCAGACAGGGTCTAAGTGGTCCAGCTGGCCTCTAGGTTGTAATCCCCTTGCCTTAGTCTCCTGGGTAGCTGGAATTACAGGTGTATGCCACTGCACCCAGCTATTGGAAGGTACTTTTAAACATCATTATACCAGTCACACCTAAAGAACTGACAATTTCTTTATATTAAATACCAAACAGTCAAGAGACAAATGCAACACATGCCTGTCATCCTAGCTACTATGGAGGCTGAGGAAGGAGGACTGCTTTAGCCCAGGAGAGCAGGACCTACATGAGCAATGTAACAAGACCCCCATCTTGAAAGAAAGAAAGAAAGAAAGAAAGAAAGAAAGAAAGAAAGAAAGAGAGAAAGAAAGAAAGGGAGAAAGGCAGGTAGGCAGGCAGAAAGACTGAAAGACTCATATTTAAATATTCAGTATTTAAACTTATTATATATTTAACCAATAATGTCAATTCTCTTTACAGCAACTTGATTGAATCAGTACCCAAGTCAAGTCCAGAAGTAAGTCTTAGATTTTACCTTCTATAATGCCTCTCTCATCTCAGCTTCCCTCTCCCACTCACCCATCTTCCCTCGACCCTACATGAGAGACAGAGGTGTTCCCCTGTCATTTATTTACTGAGGCAACCAGGCACCCGTCCAGCAGTGATTTTCAAAGTGCTCTTCTGTCCCTGCAATTTCCTGTAAACTAGCACTCAGAACTATTAATAGACTTTTGATCAAGCTCAAGCATGATTTTTTGACAAAATTCCTCCATCAGGAGAAACACAGTACCTAGTGGCCTCTGCAATAAAAAAAAATTACAATATATTTTGTTCTGCACTAAGGCCCAGAGTCTGTGTGCATGCTGGGAAGCATTCTACCACTGAGCAACGGTCCCAGCCCCTTAATACTCTAATTCCATCACTACTGTACCATTTATTCTACAAAAATAAACTTTCTATGCAACTTTTTGGTTGCTCTAAAATACAGTTTGTGTAAGAAAGGCCTGCCAAAGCCTTTGAGCAAGGCAGTTATCATTCTCAGCTCCATTGTTCATATGAATTCTGTAATACGTAGTGGAAAATGGGACTATTAACAAGTCTGTGCTTGTAAGCACCAGATTGTAATATTTCTTCTAAAATCAAGAAACAGATGAACACTCAAATTACTGTGCAGAAAAAAGCAATCACAAAGGTAGTTAGGGAGACTATCCATTTATTGCAGAAGAAAATACATTAACTGTATCAAAAGCCTGAACAGTGGACATCCTTCTTTTAGTCAGCAGTTCTAAACAAAGGAATTTAGCTAAAGATATCAACGATATGTGCAGAAAAGACTTTTTTGAAGCAAGGACTGTCATTTAGCTTTGCTCCTAATAGCCAAAAACAAAATAACTTAAATGCCCTATTGGGGGCTGCAGGAATGGCACGTGGTTGAAATGCTTGCCTAGCAAGCATAAGGCCCTGAGTTCGATTTCTCAGCACCACACCAGCTAAGTGTGATAGTACACACCTGTAATCCCAGCACTCAGGAGACTGAGGCAGAAGGGTTGCTGTGAGTCCAAGGCCAGCCTGAGCTACGCAGTGAGTTTAGGACCAGGCTGGGCTACAGAACAGGAACCTGTCTCAAAAAAAGAAAGAAAAGAAAGAAAGAAGAGCAAGCCTTACTGGTTCCATAAAATGAGGTTCAGGACAACACAGTGGCTCGCTGCCATTTAAATTTATGCTGAACTAAGCAAGGCATGGGTACGCAGCCCTGTGGGAGGTGGGAGCAGGAAGATGCAAGTTCAAGCCCAGCCTAGGCCACTTAGTGACTTAGCAAGATTCTGTTCCAAAAGAAAAAAAAATATATTTCAAAGCTAAGGACATAGCTCAGTGGGAAGGCCTGGGTTGGATCCCCAGTAGCGAGGGGCTCTGGAATGCTTACATACCACTGACAACAAAGGGTTAGCAGGGCACAGACTGAGGGGGACAGAGTTCTGAGAGTCACCCACTATGAAATCAAGTGTCCATGCCAGATGTCTCCTCAGTGGGAGAGACCCAAGAGCAGAGGGGGTTGCCTGTAGATCCTCGGTCTCAAAGGCTCTTGTAGACACTCAGCAGTCGTCAGAGAGAAGCCTGGAGCTGATACCGTATGGACCCTAACACAAAGGGTGCCCCAAGAAGCCTGGGAGGGCAAGGGAGGTCTTTCTCTCCACTACGGAGCACAGCACTACGAGCCTGGCATGGGCTGCCTCTCAGGAGAGACAGGAGGCCCCAGAAGCAACCTCTGCCCCCGCTGAATTCCAAACCAGGCCCTGAGTAGTCAGAATAACATCACATAATAAAACTTAACGTTCTTTAGAAGGTCACTCAACTCAGTGGGCCCGATGCCATTCCTAGTGCTGGGCAAACAACACAAGGACAAAGACCAGCGAGTGGCATGCGAGCCAGCTAATGGGGACAGCATGGCCACTTTGCTACTCCCCCAACCAAGCAGGCACACGTGACAGCAGCTGCAAGGCAGGGACTCCAACCAATGCCAGAACAAATCTGCATTCACTGAACACATTCTGGCAAAATGAATGGTCAAGGGTCGGCGTCCACTCCTCTCCCAAGCAGAGGAAGGGCTGTACCTTGTCACCTCCCAGGGCCTCGCCATCACAACAGCCTGAGCAGCTGTGACGCCACAGGTACAGGTGAATGAACGGGGTGGAAAAACAGAGTTCACTGACGTGGAGCCCAGAAAAGATGAAAAGAGTATGAAAACCAAGAATACTGCCACACAAAAACAACAAAAAATACAAAATTTTAAAAATACAATAAAGAAAAAAAGAACACTGCCGCATACTTTTTCAGTTTAAATAATGATTATTTGTGGTACACACTTAGCATCTCAGCACTCAGGAGACAGAGGCAGCAAGATTTTGAGTTAAAGGCAGGCTGGAATATTAGGGAAGTCTGTCACAAAAACAAAAACAAACAAACAAAAAACCCTGCACTGTGAAATTAGTTACAGGCTTTTAAAAGGAGTTCTTTGCAGCCAGAGGTACTGCAACACACCTGCCCCTCCAGCTCGGAGGGAGGATGCACAAGAGAACAGTGAGCTCAGCCAGCCTGGGCCACTGTGAGCCCTCATCTCAAAATCAGAATTCAGGGCATACCAATTCCCAGCACTACAATCAATCAATAAACTGCTCACGCATATTCCAAATTACACGATTTCTGGGGTGGGAGTACAGCTCAGTGCGTAGTTCACATCTCTATAAGAGAAACTATGGGTTCAGTCCTTAGCATCACTGATGATTTCTTCAAAGCAGCAAAGAAAAAGAATGAAGCCTTGGGAACCAAAATTAAGAAGAAAACCTGGGCACTACCCTCATGAGCGCCGACCAGCCCAGGCCTCCTGAGGAGTGCTGAGTGCTGCGCAGCTGGTCATTACCAGGACAAACGGCCACGCTGGGGCTAAGGGCCACCAGCCGGGAAGCACTTCAGAGCGGCCTGCCATGCTGCCCTGCCCTCGCTGCTGGCTGCGTGGAGTCTGGTCGTCAGGCTCTACCCCAGGCGTCCCTTTCAAGGATGCTCCAGTGGCCATTCCCCAGGATGGGTGGGCTTCACAATATATGAATCACCAGTTGTCCAAAACCAGGAAAACCTGACCTAATCAGCTCTCTACCAAAAATAACTCCCTTTTTGTGGAAAAAAAAATCTCCCCACTTACTGAGTTCTTATTTTCTTTAGTATCTGACATTTTATAAATATTTTCTGATTCACACAGATGATATTGGGGGTGGGGGGGCGGTGTTTGTTTTTTACATTGGGGAAGAAACTCAGGGCCTCCGGCACGCTAGGCAAGCGTGCTACCTGGTCCACATCCCCAGTCCCAAAGCAGAAGCTTTTACAGTCGGTAGATTAACTGTACACCCTGAGGGCAGCATTATGTAACATGAGGAGGAAAAAAACTCAGGAAGAGAAGAACTTCATACTACTAACCTCTTTGCAGCTAAGCAGTAAGGTGACCTTGAACAATTTAAAATTTCAGTGCTGTGGCAATTTCTATGAAACAACAGCCTTGAAGGATGCCTTCTAATCCAGTGTGAGCAACTTCATTTTAAAAGATATTAAAAAGATATTACATTCTTTGAGACCATTAGGCTCAGCAAAATGAATCAGATCCAGAAAGCTGAGTATCATATGGTTTCTCTAATATGAGAAAATGCAACCATAAAAAAAAGACATTATGGAAGAAAAGTGAGGAGATGGACTTTGCAGGGAGAAAGGGAAAGTGGGGGGTGAGAGGGTGGGAAGGGGGAAGGCATGTGATATGTAAATTATATATATATATATAACAATGAAATAGCCTCTTAGGTAAACTATCAATTTCTAAAAAAAGATACTAAATTCTTCTAATTAAATATATCAATTTGTGCAAGCATTTTAAACAAAAGTAGGTTTCTGAAAAAACTAACTTAAACAGCTATAAGTTGGGAAGTAACTGAGTTTTAAGATAAAAACTATACTGTTTGACTACAATCCCAGCACCCAGGAGGCTAAGGCTGCCATGAGTTCAAGGCCAGGCTGAGCTACACATACACAGTGAGGTCAGGACCAGCCTGGACTACAGAGCGAAACCTTGTCTCAAAAAAAAAAAAAAAAAAAATCCACTGTCTGAATAAATAAACCTGAAGTGCTGGGTTATATGACAAATCAAATTTTCACCTCCTATCCCCATTTATGTCTGAAAACTACCGTTAAGGTTTAGTACTTTTTCAATTCCCAAATTACTTCTCAATTAAAAAAATACTTTGGGAAAGAAATAATGCATTTCTCCTACATCTGAAATAGTTACAGCTCCTCTCTCCCCAGTACTGTAGATCATTTCCAGCCCTTCTTTCCTTTTTTTTCTTTTTTTGAGACAGGGTCTTGCCAAATTGCTAAGCTGTCCAGGTTGAGCTAGAATTTATGGTCCTCCTGTCTCAGCCTCCAAGAGTAAAGCCATGTACCACTACAGCTGGCTCAGTTACAGCTCTTAAAATAAGATTTTATTTCAGTAGTTCATTCAAACTCTACCAGAAAACCATTTTAATTAATCACCAGTCCTAAAATTAGCTGGTGATATAAAACAAGATAAATTTAAAAGATGATTAATATGAGTTACTGCTCTAAATACTAATAACTTGAAGATTTAATCACTTTCCAAGATAAAAAGGTTTTAGTCTAGGGTGGTCCTGACTCGCCGTGTAACCCAGGCTGACCTCAACCTCACAACAATCCTCTTGCCTCAGCCTCTAAGTGCTGGGACTGCAGAAGTGTGCCACCACACCCAGGTAATTTTTATGTGGTACTAGGGAATCAAACCCAGGGCCTTGTGCACACTAGGTAAGTGCTCTAATGAGATGAGCTACGTATGCCCCAAGGTCTATCCTATATAAACAATATTCTAACCAGTAGCAACACTAACTGACATGGTAATACAATTGGTAATACAATTTGACAAGCTGTGTTGCAAGTGTGTTGCATGGTACTCACTGAAGCTACTCAACGGTCTATGAAGCACATGCAATTTCATCCCTGCCGCTTTAGGAAAGAACACTGAGCCTTATACAAATTAAATTCGATTCCCCAGCACCACATAAAGCTGGGCGTGGTGGCGCACACCTGCAATCCCAGCCCTCGGGAGGAGGATTGCTGTGTATTCCAGGCCATTCTGGGCTGCTACACACAATGAGTTCAGGACTAGTCTGGACTACAGAATGAGATTCTGTCTCAAAAAAAAAAAAAAAAACAACAACAAAAAAACCTCCACAGCATAACGCAGGTTCCACACGGGTCTACCTGTCAGGCTCCTACATGTGGGAAGAGAGGTGACTCTGAGGATTGAGCCAGGGCCTTCAAAATGTGCTACATTCCCAGTCATTTTATTTTATTAAAACAAACTCCTACTAAATTACCCTGGGCTTGAACCATTGCCCTCCTTCCTGCCTCAGACTCCCAGAATGTCCGGATCAAGGGCACAAGCCACCACGTCAGGCTCTTAAATACTGTCTTCAGTTTAAAGGTAAACTCTCTTTTCTAAATGATGGCATTTACTTCCTCTGCACTGGTTTCACAACAAGCCTTGAAATAAGTAAAAGCTCTCATTTTAATAGCACTTCAGTATCTAAGTAAATCAGAAAATACTAGAACCTGAACTTTAACTTCCAAAACAAAATCCCCTGAAATGCCAATCGAATCATAAATTTTAAGAGGTTAATCTTTTAGCACACAGTTCATCCTCTTCTTTCCTAAACTTCCTTGCAAAAATACAGTTGAGCAAAAAAAGGATCATTCCCAAAGCTCAAATTCCAAATTTCTTAGTTTAGCAACTATACTGTGCTTAGGGATCTTGAAATTATAAGCACATATCCCACGGGAGAACATTTCCTTTATTAGCAACTGGCTCTGAAAATTCCATTGTAGGATGCTAAATATAACAAAATACCTCCTGAATTTTATAAACACATTCTCCAGATTATTTTGATACCAGTGATTGCCTACTTACAAGAAGCTTTGCCACAGCAGTTAAGTAACTGTTAACATTTTGAGGTAACTTTTGAGGTTTGTTCTAGCTCTTTTAAAGAATTAATCGGAAAAATGTCCTCTAGATTCCTCTCCAATGAAATAAGAAAGTTCCCATTTCACAATCCATTTCCTTAAAAGACATCCTTGTTCTGTTCTTTCTAATGTCTTTGGATTGTAACACAAGGATACTGGCAAATACAGAATCAGGAAGGCAGGCTTTCCAAATGATGAGACACAATACATAAGGCTTTTAATTTTTTTCAGTATGTGTATTTATCAAAGGTAAACAATGCATTTCACAATTCTTTAAATGAGCCCTTACTTTAAAAATCCCACATATGACAACTCAAAAACATTAAATGACAGGCTGAGTGGTTTGACAGGCCTGCTCTGGACTAACAGACCACATCAAACTTTCGAGAGAATTCACAGCTGCTGTGTTTTGGGGAACACTGTTCCCCTAGTGGCCCTCAAACTCCAGATGTCATCATTCATATAAGTGAAGTCAATGAACAAGTGTACTGTAATTACTAAGGCCCCTTTTAGCTGGACAGCTCTTCACACTGCTCCTACCTAAAACACGAATATAAAAGTAAAAATCAACTGCCACTGCACTTTATCTCTGCAGGAACGAATACAAGGAGTTGGGTTGAGGGTAAAAATTCTGTTTCAACCAAAACCCATGGTCTTCTTTTGTTTCGTTTAACCATGTCTAGTTGTCATAAACAACCCACGAGCTAACACCCATTCTTTTTCTTCTCACACTTCCCTGGCCTACCAATAACATCAAGTCTAACCTCACTCTTTTAAACAAGGCTACAGAGCCTCCAAACATGTGAATATTCACCAAAAAGTAGCGTGCAGAATGAACAGAGTCCTTTGGGGCTAAACCACTACAATCAACTAGAAGATTAGAGACTTTAAAGTACCTAACTCTTGGGGCTGGAGGAATGGTTCAGTGGTTAACTAAGTACCCAAGTTCGATTCCGTAGGACCACATAAACTGGGCATGGTGGCACATGCCTGTATTCCCAGCACTTGGGAGGCTGAGGCAGGAGGATTGCCATGAGTCCAAGGCCGGCCTGGGCTCCATAGTGAGTTCAGGACCAGCTTGAGCTACAGAGGGAGACCCTGTCTCTAAATAAATAAATAAATACATACATAAACAAAGTATTTAACTCTTCTTTAAGTGACTCTCAAATCTGTATCACTCCAACTCTAAATTTTAGCCAAAATATATTCTAAAAATCAATATAGGTAGCATTCCTTGCATGATCCACTGTCAACACAGTAACAAAACCATCGTTTTTAAAATCTTTCCTTTGAAACATTCCTCTTGGTAAATTGTTCTACCGATTTCCTGTCACCAAACGGTGTGCTTGCTTCCTTCCTAATGTCTCCCTAATGTTCCTTTCCTCCGGTAAGCAGAAAGTACAGGCAACACGAGTGGGTGCTGTGGGCCCGGCGGTGAGGCAACAGGCAACGGTAGGAAAAGATAACTCTCGGCTCCAGCCAACCATTAATTGAGTAAGAATGTGATGGCTGATTCTCCAAGTACCCAAGACAGGCAAGAAATTCGGATTCTTCGGAGAAACTTTCTGATGTCTAAGGCAACATGTGGCCAAAGTATACGCACGTTACCCCTGAGTTGGCAAGCTCCGCGTTAACCAGTCTCCATCATCCCGGCTCAGGCTCCCTCGGCCTGTTGTTCACACCACTGCGTGATCTGTTATACAAACACAACGCTCCTGATCACTGTACAACTGGAACGCGCAAATACAACAAAGCCCCGAACCGCACGGTGTCATTCGAGGGCCACAGTAACACAACCACTCTCCACCTTCCTCGCGCGTCATGCGAAGGGGTCCGCTCTGATTCCTCAACCCGTCACCCAGCAGCGCCCCTGCCAAGATGGCCTCCTCACCTTCCTCCCTTACCCATCCAGGAGAGCACCTGACGTAGAGAGAAGCCCACCCACTGGGAGTGGACGCTCTACCACCTGCCAACGGGGCGAGTTCACTGCGTGAATCTGACCAACGCCAAAGGATTGAATTTCCAAAATAGCGTTTCAGTCTCCTGGGATACAAACCCAGGTCTTGTCTAGATTCCCCCAACCCCAAACAATATTTTAAAGGGGAGTGTTCGGCTTGGGGTTCTCCCCAGGGAAGGATCCGCTGGGTCTGAACTCCATCACAGCAGGGAGGCCTCTGGAAAGTGGGGACCCCCGCCCCGCAGTCACACCAGCCCGCCAGGCAGGCGGCCGTGCGCAAGCTCAGCAGCTTTGCGCGCCGCTTCCTGGCGCCCCTCGGTGCCATCCCCAACCGGACCCGAGCCGTGTCCGCGGCCTCGACCCGCTGGCCCCGAGGGGCCGCCGCGCAGCTCGGGCTGGACGCAGCCGGCGGCCGCGACGAAGGCGCAGAGGGCGAGACGACCCTGCCGCGCGCGTCCCCAGGTGGCCTTGGCCGTCAGGGGCGCGCCCACCCCGCCGCCGGCGCTACCTTGTCCTCCGGAGCTGCGTCCGGCTCGCGGGCCGCCCTCTGCCTCAGCTCGGTCATGCTGCAGAGCCCGTGCTACGTCGCCGAAGGCGACCAGCGCAGCCGCGGGACAGGGCAGCTCAGCGCCGGCGAGCGCGCGCTCCCTCGGCCGGACCCGAGCGTCGCGCAGCTCCGCAACGGCTCGCCGGCCCTTCCGCAGCTCAGCGGCCAGCCCCGGAGCCCCGGCTCCGCCCAGCGCCGCCACCGCCCTTCCAACGGGCTCAGAGCGCTCGGCCCTTCCTAGCTTCGGCTGCTCGCTCCTCCTCCTCCTCCTCCTCCTGCAGCTCGGAAGCGGCTCGGGCCGAGCGCGCACGCGCGCCGCCACCATTTTGGCCCGGACATGCGCTAATGGCACGACTACGCAAGGGAGGCGGAGCAACGGGGCCGGGACGCGAGTGAATAGGCACGCATTGGCCAGCAGCGCGAGTGGGCGGGAGAAGGCGTGTCTCAGCTAAAAACTCGCCAATGGGAGCTCTGCCCTGCGTCCAGGGTAATTGGTTACTTAGGATGAGACGCCCCGCCCCCGGAAGTGCAGCTCGGCTAGTACTTGTGCTTGAAGGCCTACGCCCGCGCTCATCCCTCTCGCACTGGCAGAAGACGCTTGCCAGACCCCAAGTACAGACGCCGGGTGAGCGATCTGTTTGAGAGGGAGTCACGTGGTGGGCGAAGCCCAAACTTTAGGCTGCGTAGCTTCGCCAAGTGATCTCTAATAATTACTGAGCGCTCATTGTGCGGCAGGCACGGAGCTCAATAATAATCGCGTATTGGCTTCTCTCTTTCAACCCAAGTATCACTTGGAGGTGGTTGTGTTTTTCATTTCGCAAGTGAGAGCACTTACGGTGTTTAACGTTTTTGTCTTCCCTAAGTTTTGTGTTTGTTTCGATGCAGGGATTTCAACCGAGGGACTAAGGCAGGCTAAGCGCGAGCTTTGCTAATGAACTACATCCCCAGCCTCTGAATTTTTGGAAGACCTTAGAAATAAAAATCCTGCCTACTTTGTTTTCTACAGTTTCCCTGTGTATCTGACACGTCCTAAATATTTGTTGATTAGGCTTAAAACTTCTAAAGGAAAATGATGTCATAAACATCCAGCGGCTAGAAATGTCTGCTAAGAATTAGAACACAGGGCCTTGGGAAGCAGCTCAGGGGTTAAAGCGCTTGCTGAGCATGTGCAAGATCCTGGGTTTGATTCTCCAGCCCATTCCAAATAAAATTTTAAAAAAGTAGCGGGCGTGGTAATTCCAGCACCCAGGAGGCAGAGGCAGGAGAACTGATAATTGCTGTTAAGTTCAAGGCCAGCTTGGGCTACATAGTAAGTTCAGATCCCCTGCCCCCACCACACACACACACAACAAAACCCTAAAAAAAAAAAAAAAAAAAAACCTAGAATGTAGAAGCCAGGCAGCACACCTGTAATCCCATAATCCCAACACACTGGGAAACTGAGGCAGGAGAATCTCAAATCCGATGCTCCCCCGCCACACACATACACCAGTTTAGGAAAATTGTCTCAAAAATGGGTAAAGGATGGAGTTCACTGATAGAACACCCTTGGGTTTGGTCCCCAGTGACACACACACAAACAGAACGGAAGTTTGTTGCAAGACCACACTCTAACCATTCTGTACCTGCTGTCTGAATGTCAGTTGTCTAAAGTCATTAATACCTGTCTTGCTCCAGCATTGCCGTAAGTGCTTGCTACTTAGTACCGCTTTGTATGCAGTACAAAACAGGCTCCCTGTCCTTAACCATAATACACTCTTGATAAGAGACACTCGCACACAGGAGTTGCAGTCTTCTATTAGCCATTTTGACCTAAGCTGTGGTTTTGGAGGATAGTATTAAGAATTCCAAGATCATTACATATTCTGGATTTCTGTAAGAGTGTATTCCCAACTGCTTGTAACAATGGTTTGGTGACAGTGAACTAGATTTGGGAGAGCCCTGAATTTGGAACTTTGTTTTCTATTTCAAAACATGGCACAAACACTTGGGTTGTGTCTTTTTGCTGTTGTGTCTTTTGTTCAGAGATACTATTCTCTTTGGGCCATAATTAGAGAAAGCTTTGCTTTTTATGTTCTGTTTGTCTTGACTACAAAAGTAAACAACATGCTATCAGGTATGGTGGCTCATGCCTATATCTCAACACTTGGGAGACTGAGGCAGGAGTATCACAAGTTGGAGGCCAGCCTATATTAGTGAGAATCTATCTCAAAACAAAAACAAGGCTGGGCACAGTGGCACACACCTGTATTCCCAACACTCTGGAAAGCTGAGGAAGGAAGATTACCAAGTTCGAGCCCCAGCAAGGGCAACCTAGCGAGACTCTGACTCAGAATAAAACATAATAAGGACTAATGATGTAGCCCAGTGTGAAGGCCCTAGGATCAATCCCTAGCACAAAAAATAATAACAACAACAACAGAAAATGCCTATGATAATTTTAACTTTTTGTTTGCTTTTTTTTTTGAGACAGGGTCAAACACTGTAGGCCAGGCTGGTTCTGAGTTCTCTATGTAACCCAGTCTGGTTTCGAACTCAGTGGTCCACCTGCCTCAGCCACGCAAGTGCTGGGATTACAGATGTGCATTCCCTCGCCCAGCTGATCTTTATGTGATGCTGAGAGGTCGAACCCAGGGCCTTGCACATACTAGGCAGGTGCTATAATCACAAAGATAGGCCCCCAGCCCCTGATGGTGATTTTTAAGACTAATTTGAAGATTCTGCTGTCACCATTTTGACCCATGTCATGGGTCAGTTCTTGAAATACCACACATGTGTTGGGTAAATTAAGCAAGGTCTACCTATCATCCCAAGGACCTAGGAGAACATCACTGTGGATCACTGTAAGGACATCTTTTGGCACACGTGGAAAAATTAGTGTTGAGATTCTCACATGTAGGGTCATATATTTTAGAAAGGTCATGTCTGAATAAGCGAGCATTGAAAGCTCAGTTGTGCAACAGCAACCCCTGCCTAATAGAACAAGGCTGGGGAATAGAAGCTCAAAAGTCAAGAGTGCACTGTGCGATTACTCTGATAACTCTTAAATTGGTCCTACACAATGTGTTTTTTTGCGACAGGGTATCACTATGCAGTCCAGGCTGGCTTCAAACTCACCTGTCCCCCACAGGCTGCTGGGATTATAAGCTTAGGCCACCACACCTGACCTCTGAACAACTTCTCTGTCACCATCAGCTCCCTTGGCTTAACAAAGCTCAGACCAAGTATGTTCCTAAACTCAGTGCTAGCCGGGTGTGGTGATGCAAGCCTCTCATCCTAGCGCTCTGGGAGGCTGAGGAAGGAGGATGGCAAGTTTGAGCCCAGCCAGGGAAACTTAGTGACTTATCAAACCTTGTCTCAAATAAACACTAAGAAGGGCTGGGGCTGTAACTTACTAGCGAAGGCCCTGGATTCGCTCCTCAGTACCACAAAATAAATATTTAAACTCAGAGCTGTTAGGCTGGGTGTGGTGGCGCACGTCTGTAATCCCAGCGCTCAGCACTCAGGAGGCTGAGCCTGGAGGATTGCGGTGAGTCCAAGGACCCTGTCTCAAAAAAAAAAAAAAAAAAAAAGCCAGTACTGTAAAGAGCAGGAATCTATCTGGTTACTCAGCATTTCTAGAAATCGTGCTAATGGTCCCTTCAGGTGAACTTTAAAAAGGCTTCTTTCCTATGATTGCAGAATGAAATTGCAAGTAAAAAAAACTCCACCTCTATCTAGCCCTAAGAACTTTGTTCCTTTACATTATCTTATAATTCCTCCTCCTCCACTCCTCATTTTCTGTGTTCCTTATGTCAGGTGTTTCCTCTAGTGTCATTTCTGCCAGGCTTGGCGCATATCTCATATATAGTGATTTCATTACACCCTTTGGTTAGTTTATTACTTTTAAATACTATTAATATGGTGATCAGTAGAAATAACTAGCATGGGATTTCTAGTCCCCAAGACTGCAAGAACAGCTTAAGAGGGCAGCTTTTGCTGTAATTATCATTCCATAATGAAGACACCTCCCCTTGTCTTGATATTTGAAAATTACAGAAGCACAAGTGCTATAAAGATCCTTCCATTCCCTGAATAGTGACAAACTGGGACAAACTGTCAATTTTTTGAAGAAAAAGAAGGGTGACTCAGATTTATTCTCCAAGTGGACCCAGTAGCCTATGCAGAAAGACCTGGGCCCCAATTCTCAATTTCTTACATTTTTTTTTCTTAAACAATTCTTTAATGATAAACTGGAAGCCAAGTGTGGTGGTGCAGGCCTATAATCCTAGCACTAGGGAGGCTGAGGCAGGAGGATTGCCATAAGTTTGAAGCCAACCTGGGCTACATACTGAGTTTAGTTCCAGCCTGGACTACATAGTGACACCCTGTCTCAATAAATAAATAAATTAATTAAAAATAAATACAGTGATTAAAGTTTAATGAGATACCATACACAATGGAATGGTCTATGCAGAATTGTCCAAATGCTAAGGCTTAAAAAAAAAATCCTGCACTCCCATAATCTCAGATCTATTGGATTGTTATATAACTATGCATTATTATTATTATTATTATTATTATTATTATTAGGTGTCTCCCTGATAAATTCTAGGTCTCTCTTTTCACTTCTTTTTCTTTTCTTTTTTTTTTCTTTAAGACAGCACCTTGCTTTATAATGGCCCAAGCTGACCTGGCCTTGCACCTACAGCAGTCCTCCTGCTTTAGCCTCCTCAGTGCTGGGATTACAGGCATGTGTTACCATGCTCAGCTTATGTGGTACTAGGGAATTGAACCCAGGGCCTTGTGCTTGCTAGGCAAGCACTCTAAACAATCAGCTACACCCCAACCCCAGAGTTCTCTTTTTCAAATTGAGAACATTTCCTATGCTGATTATCCACTAGGATTGCCAGAGTGGGGACAGAGTATGGCTGAGTGACAGGGCTTTGGCCTAATATGCACAAGGCCTTGAGTTTGATCCCCAGTATCACAAAAAAAAGTTAAAAATAAGCCAGGTACACACAGTGAGTTCAGAACCAGCCTCAACTACAAAAACAGACCCTGTCTTAAAAACTGGTTAAGTTGCCCAGCCTGGGCTCAAAGAAAAAAAAAAAAAGGAAATGTAAAGAAAAGAAAAAGGTAGTTTAAAAAAAAAATAAGCCAGGCACGGTTCCACACGCCTGTAATCCCAGTACAGGGGGATGCCAAGGCAGATGAGGAGTTTGAGGCCAGCCTAAGCGACATGGCCCCAGGTTATTGGCCAGGGGTGTAGGCCCTGGGTTCAGTCCCCTCTAAAGCTGCAGGGAATGGTTTCCCAGTCTACAGCTTTAGGGAATTTCAGGGTAACCTGGCACTTCAGAAGTTCCAAGGCAGCGGGTATAATACAGGACTTTCCTTAGATAGTCACATCGTCCTCTGAAACTCCTTTTCACATCCTTAAGCCTTTATAAAACACCCAACTCTCAGGGCAGCAGTGCCACTCCTGATGGAACTCACTGCTGTCCCTTGTCCCTTTCACAGTAACTCTCACCTAAATTCTTATCTGTGCCTCCTGGGAACTCAGTCTCAAACAACACAGCCTTCAAGGTATATGTAATACATTGATATATTTACTTACTTTTTTGAGACAAGATCTCACTCTGCAGTACAGGCTGGTTCTGAGCTTACTGTGTAGCCCATGCTGGCCTTGAGCTCATGGCAATTGTCCTGTCTCAACCTCCCAAATACTAGGATTACTGGCATGTACCACCACACTAGGCTAATTTTTATGTGGTGCTAAGGAATCAAACCCAGGGCCTTGCACATTCTAGCAAGCACCCTCACCTCTGTGGTATGCCCTCAGCCTGATACTTTTTTTTTTTTTTTGTGACAGAATCTTGCTCAGTATTCTAGGCTAGCCCTCATCTCACTGTGTAGCGCAGGCTGGCCTAAATCTCACGGCAGTCCTCTTGCCTTAGCATCCTAGGCAAGCACTCTAATCACTGAGCTGTGCCCCCAGTCCCCAGTATATTTATATGTTAGGTCGCAGACCCAGAGACACAGGACCTCTATTTCTACAACAAGGCATACAACATTCCTAGACCAGAAAGGTTCTTTAAAGACTGTCCTGCCTTGGGCTGGCTTTCGTAAATTCCTGTATGATGAAGGCCTTGGAGGGAACACTGTCTGGGTTAAACAAGACATTTTGCAATTCCAGAGTAACTTCTAGGTACAATGTTGATAAAAGGACAATAACCTTAGCTCCTTGAACTCCAGGAGTAACTTGTGTTTATAAAAAGATATCCAGACTTCCATGCTTCATGTACTGCCCACCCTCTTGCTTGAAGGTGTAACTCTTCACACACCTAGTTTGCAATGTTACCTATGTTTCTGCGCTGCTGTATAGGGGTCTAGGTTGACTTCTGTCATCAAGGGCACAGAAGGACCAAGGAGGTTCCTGAGGGTCAGTTCCTCTGGGCATTACAGCCTAACTTCCTGGTGACACTCATACTGGTTGTTAAGATGATTTTTCTTAATTCACTGGCTAAAAGTGTATTCCTAATGAAATTTACATTTCTTTGCCTAAATTTTTTGCAGTACTATTAAAAACTATGCCTAGACACTGAAGCCAGATTCCTCAGGTTTTCTTAGAGAAAAGCAAAGTATAAATAAAGATCAAAATAAAAGGTAGATTATAAGAAACAGAAAGGTAGACTGTGGAATGGGAAGAAGATCTAGGGATGGGAAGAGGAGGTGAAGGGGAAGTAAAACTGATTAACATGATATCCATGCATGTGGCAGTTTGTCAAGGTGAATGCAATCATATGTATTGCAAACGTACTAATAAAAAATTATAGAAAAAAGATAAATTCCCCTTGAGTTCAACACCCAAACCAGGTAGAAAAAGAGAAAGAAATTCTTTGGCCAGTTAAATGTATCAAGGTTTATTTAAGCAAATAAGAACAAAATAAAACACAATTCAAGTTACCAGACTTGACTTGGGAAGCTCCCAGAATTTCAGCACGTCCTAAGAACTCCAGCCAATAACCTGATCAGACAGCATTTATAGAAAAATGCAGTTGAATCAAGTAGTCCACTTATTAATTCTGATTGTTAGCATGATTTTCTGTAACTAGTTAGTTGTTTGCAGCTTAATTAATTCATTGTCTATAGGACCTGCTGAAACCAACCACAGCTCAGTTACTGAATAAACGCTTTGTTGGTTTGGTCCTTTGGCCCAGTGCACCTGCCTAGTCCAAATCTTTCACCTCTTGTAAATCTTCACATTCTAATAAGTTCAAGTTGTTTTCTCGACCACTGAAATCTAAAGTGTACTCATCAATGCAGTGGTTTAGGCCTACTGAGGTCTTAAGACTTATGAAGTCATTCTTTATGGTTTACAGAGGTTTTCCTTCTACGCTTCAAAGCCCACAACAAGATCTCATAAATATTTACAGAAACAAAACTCTCCTTCCTTTCTCAATTCACAGTCATTCAAATTTGAATTTTTTATCTGGAATTTGATGAACAGTTTTCAGGAAGAGTCTATTGCTGTATCTTTTTTTTTTTTTTTTTTTTTTGTAAGACAGAGTCTCACTCTTAAGTCCAAGCTGGTCCTGAGCTCACAGTGTAGGTCAGGCTGGTCTTGAACTCAGGGAAGTCCTCAGCTTTATCTTTTTCTAAGTTTAACCAATTGTGAGATAAAACATTTACTTAATTCATTCTTTCTGCCACTGATTGAACGGTATGTTTGCTAGATGTTACGGACACCAATTGGATCACATCAAAAACCTGCTTTTGGTCAATTTC
This sequence comes from Ctenodactylus gundi, assembly GCA_004027205.1. Taxonomy (NCBI): domain Eukaryota; kingdom Metazoa; phylum Chordata; class Mammalia; order Rodentia; family Ctenodactylidae; genus Ctenodactylus; species Ctenodactylus gundi. The sequence goes on from PVKB01000032.1 coordinate 1,514,212, forward strand.
CCTTGCACTTAAAGGGTCTACAAAGTCTTTTAGGCTGTGGCCTCTGCCTCATTTTGCAACCTTACCTGCACGGTTCTCCTTATCATTCAGGGTGCTTCAGACACACTGACTTTTGAGTTCTGCAGCTAACTAGTCACTGCACATCCTGTAAGCATGCCTGTAGTTTTAATTTTGTCAGTGCTGGGGGCTGAAGCCAGGGCTTCATGCATGCAGACCAGCAGTTTCCCACTGAATCCCCAGCCCTGATGGGCTATCTTTTAAATAATGCTACTCTTTCATCCTAGAATCCTCTTTTTTCCACTTTCCAAACAGCTGCCTTCTCTAGTAAGATGCCTTCCCTTCAGAAAGGTCCTGTACAACCTCAGGTCATAGCCATTTTAAACAAACTCATGCCCTGTGGGTACCATACAGATAGTTGGTCAGTTAAAATGCCTTCTAGCTTAGTGGTAGACCATGACCATGTGTGAGTCTTCAAGCTAACTACACTGTGATTTTGAATTAAACCAAATTGTTACAGAAGCCCAGTGTCATAGTCACTCTCCTGTTGCTGGAGCAAAATACCCAACCAACACCCACAACTTAAGAAGGATTATTTTGGCTCACAGTTTCAGTCCACGTGCAGTCAGCTGGCTCTAGGACACAAACAGCATGGTAGTCAGGCATGGTGGGGAAAGCTACTCTTCTTGTGGTATCCAGGAAAGAGGGAGAGAAGTGAGGAGCTAAGGATTCCCAGACCAGAACATAAGCTTCCAGGTCCTGCCTCCACTGACTCACCTCCAGCCAGGCCCCACCTCCCACAAGCACAGCTAGCTACTGATATTATCGATGGATGAATTCACTGAAGAGTATGTGGCACCCCCATGAGCCAATCACCTTCCACATACGAAACTTTTAGGGAACTTTTAGATCAAAGCCATAACATCTGTGTCACTGAAATGGTTAGTGAAGCAAATGTTCCTGACTGGAGGGACAAAAACATTCTTTTTGCAAAGGAACTGAAATTTTAAGAGACTCAAGAAGGGAAAATACCTACCCCTAAAAAATGAAGCTGTATTTGTGGGAGTTTTATTTTGGGGATTGGTTTCCTTTGGTGTGCGTGCATGCCCATGCACACTAGGGATCTAACTCAGGGCTCCTGAGTGCTGAGCACAAGCTCTCCCACTGAGCGTCACTCCCAGGTCTGCATCATGTTCAGATCCTGAGATGTATGCAGATGACCTATCACACACAAACAGGAAGACGCCAGCATGAAAGCTTGCAAATGGGTGGCAGAGGCTTGGAAATTCCAGGGACAAGAGTAGTACCTGAGAAATGCTGCATCAGCACCCTTGACAGAGCAGGCTATTATGGAAAAACAAAACTATCTGCAACTGAGTGGGAAGCTAGGAATGTAGAGAAAGAGTAAGAATATCACAACTGTGTGTTTATTTGCAGTGTTTTCCACATGCCAAGCCAGTGCTTTACCATTGTAACCCTTGCCCACTTTTTTCGAAAAAGATTTGTCTCACTGTGTAGCCCAGGCTGTCCTAGAACTCACAGCAATCCTCCTGCCTCAGCCTCCCAAGTGCTGGGATTACAGGTGTACACCACCAGCCCCTGTGTGTACTTTTTATATATACACAAAAGTGATACATAATAAAAATGTTTTTTAAATTAAAATTTTTAAAGAAACACACCATAAGAATTTGAATCATTTGTAGGAAAAAATGGATATATCTCTAATATAAGAAACTCAAAATTTAAGTAAGTTAAGAAAAAAATAAAAGAAAGATGGTAGGAAACAGGGAGGCCAACCCCCTGTGCACAGGAAAAAGGTTTGGGGGAGAAGCAGAGGGAGTAGGAGTAACAGTCACCCAGTGTGGTATGCATATGTACAGCTCCCCAAGATGACTGGATGATGTACGGCAAGCATATATTAATAAATTATACAGTAGGAATTGAGTGATAATTGTATCATAGTATGACAATGATTTCTTTCTTGTGTTAATTAATGGTATGTCTTACAAATTGAAGGCATTTTAAATTAAATGAAATAGATATGTCTAATAGAAATCCCAGTGAGAGTATAGAGTCAACATCTGAAGTCATAATGATTGAGAATACTCTAGTCCTGATGAAATAAATATATTTTCAGTTCTCTGAAAAGCATAAATAAAACTTAACCCATACCTATATATATGGTAGAAAAGCTGAAGAGTTCTACAGATCAAGATATTAAATGACACTAAGCAGAACTCTGTAAATAAAGCAAAAAAAAAAAGAAACAGGGGAGATACAATATATATAATTATACATACACATACACACACACATATATATACAGACAAATGATTAATATTATAACATATGAAATGTTTTCTCAGTCAATAGGAAAAGGGCAGTTTAATTTTTAAAAATGAAATAAGCAAGAAATAATGAAATAGGTCCAACCTCTAACAGTTGAAAATTTCACACAAATGAGCAAAGATTTAAAAATGAGATTACTGGGTCAGGAGATAAAGCTAGGAATGGTGGTACACGCTTGTAATCCCAGTACTCGGGAGGCTGAGGCAGGAAAACTGCCATGATGCCATGAGTCCAGGCCATCATGGGCTACAGTGACAGCCTGTCTCAAAAAAAAAAAAAATTATTGGAGTTAGGGGTGTAACTCAATTGCAGAGTGCTCAACTATGACCCAAAGCCCTATATACTCAGCACTATGAAAAAACATAAAGGGGCTGGAGGAATAGCTCAGTGGTTAAAGCAGTTAAAGCACCTGCCTAGCAAGCCCTAAAACAAGCACTAATTACCCAAATTCATTTCCCCAGGCCCCTATGAGCCAGGCGTGGTGGCACACACCTGTGATCCCACTACTCAGCTGAGACAGGAGGATTGCCATGAGTCCAGGTCCAGCCTGGGATCCACAGTGAGTTCAGAACCAGCCTGGGCCATGGAGCCAGACCCTGTCTCAAAAGGAAAAGAAAATTAGAGAATGAGGTTTTAAAAAGTCTTGGCTAGAACATAAATTGCCATCCTTTAGAGACCAATTTAATACCATTCATCAAAAATTTAAATGGCTGTTCAACCCACAGTGCTCCTTCAAGAAGTTACTCTCATAAAAAGCAGCTAAGTGCTCAAAGATACTTGCAATTAACCACAAGAAATTGATAAATTAGGTTATGTATATGGAGCTTTAGGTACTGCCATACACTCATTTCTTTTGTGTATGGCAGTACTGGAGATTGAACTTGTGGAGCCCTGAGCTGCATTCTCAGCCCTTTTTGAGGCAGTCACTCTAAATTGCCCAGGCTAGGTTCCAACTTACAGTCCTCCTGCCTCAGCCTCCCTAGTGGCTGGCATTAAAGATGTGTACCACTAGGCACAATTATATGCCTTTATGATAGGTACTAATGTAAAAAAGATGTGGGAGGGCCCCTGCTACAGAGAGCTAGGGATGTAACTAAATGCTCCATGGATTCAATTTCAGTAACACAAAAAAGCATAAAAATACTTTATTAGGTACTTTGCATCAGTGTTTACGGTATGAACATATTCTTTAAATCTGTATTTATGGGCATAGCTTAGCAGTTAAACCGCTTGTCAAGCAAGTGGAAGGCCCCAAATTCGACTCCCCAGGACCAATGTAAGCAGGCCGGGGTGACCCAAGCCTGTAAACGCCAGCACCTGGGAGGCTGAGGCAGGAGGATTGCTCCGTGTGCGAGGACAGCCTGGGTTCCATAGTGAGTTCAGGATTAGAGTGCAGGACCCTGTATCAAAAAAAAATTATACAGTAAAATATTGTCATTGATTACATGAGGCTGTTGGTGAGGGTGCGGTGGGGAATGGGTATGAAGATATGGTGGCCAGGAGCTCGGGTAACTTTAAGGTAAGCACCCACTTCCATTCTGATAGCTTGAGTGCGTCGGTGCTTAAGTAGAAAAATAAAGTGCATGTCTAACAGCAGCTACACGCGTGCGGGGAGTGGCGATGAAAGAGCATCTTAGTCGGCTGAGGCAGGAGGATTGGGACATTGAACCCAGCCTGGGCAATTAGGCGACCAAGCGAGATCCTGTCTCAAATTTTAAGAGAAACCTGAGGGGCTGGAGGAATAGCTCAGCGGTTAAAGCACTTGCCCAGCAAGTATATAGGCCGTGAGTTCGAAACCCCAGCGCCAAGTATGCTGAGAGTGGCGGGCACGCCTGTACTCCCAGCACTCGGGAGGCTGAGGCCAGTCCGGGTTGGCTACATAATGAGTTCAGGACCATCCTGGCACGCAGAGCAAGACCCTGTCCCCAAATAAAAGATAAGTAGCTCAGTACGAAGATCCTGGAGCAAACAACAAAAAGCCAGACCCTTAAAGGTTCTAAGGAGGCAAATCTTCTGGTGGGCTCGATCTTTTTTTTAATTCCCACCCTTTCCCGGTGGGCTCGATATACGAGGCACGTTCCGGGCTGCAAGCTCCGCCCCTCCGGCGTGGGAGTCGGGAGGCAACACCAATCAGCCTTCACAATCTAGTCCTAGACGCCCTCCCATTATGCCCGGAACAGGAAAAAAGCTGGTGACCCTAACAGCGCCACCGCGGCACCCCCGAAGCGCAGCGCGCGCCTGTCCGCCCGCCGGAGCTCCAATAGGCGTTCGGCCGGTGGGCGGCGCGGCGCGGTGACGTAACAAGGGGTGGGGCGCGCGCTTACGGACGAGGTGGCATTAAGCGGTTGCAGGCGCAGCAGCTCAGTCGTCATCTTCCCGGCTCCGGGTTTCGCTGCCGCGCTCGCCTGCTCGGTCCGGCCCGCGGGACACCTAAGTCTTCGCTCCTCTGTACTCGCGTGTAGCTGCGTCGTCGCGACTCCGCCACCATGTTCGAGGCGCGGCTGGTCCAGGGCTCCATCCTGAAGAAGGTGCTGGAGGCGCTCAAGGATCTCATCAACGAGGCCTGCTGGGACATCAGCTCGGGCGGCGTGAACCTGCAGAGCATGGACTCGTCCCACGTCTCCCTGGTGCAGCTCACGCTGCGCTCCGAGGGCTTCGACACGTACCGCTGCGACCGCAACTTGGCGATGGGCGTGAACCTCACCAGGTGAGCCGCGGTGGCGGAGCCGCCGTCGCCCGTGGCGGGAAGATTCGCGGGGCCGGCCCCTGGTTGGCTGTCGGGGACCATCCGCGCCTCCTCATTGGTCTGCGGCACCGAGGGCGGGACCTAGCGGAGCGCGCGGTTCCGAAAAGCCCGCGCTGGCAGCCGCGCGAACCGGCTCTTCCGCGCCAAAGTCACAAAGCGGGTGGTGGCGGGAAAATGATCGGCTTTTCCTCAGGGCCGGGAAAGACTTTCAGAGCTTTTTGCTCACTAACTGCCAGCGCTCTTGAATGGGAAACCTTGGTCCTATTTGACCTCAGTGTTGAGAATTTGCCACTGCGTGTAGGAACAAGATGTTTGGGTCTTTTACATACCCGGGACTTGGGGGAAAAATTATCCGGTGCAGTGACTTAGCTTTCTAATCTTACCTAATCTAGTACGTAGGTACTTGTGTTTTAATAGGCTTATTAGATTAATTTTTGTTATCAAAGTTTGATGATTTACCCACTAAGGGATTTGCAATTTAAGATTTTTTTCAAAAAATGTTCTACCAAGAAGTGAAATTGCTAGTGGTAGCATATACTGCCAGCTTGCTTTCCACCATGAATAGACACCGTACACACGTTCCCCCGGTGTGTTTACCCCCTCACCCATTCCTCACTGCCCGGTGTGTGAAAAGGCGAAGTCCTTAAAATTGCCGTAGAAATCTAGATCTTGATCAGACCATGTTGATTTTAAACCCCGTATCTTCTGTATTCCAGCATGTCCAAAATACTAAAATGTGCTGGCAATGAAGACATTATTACGCTGAGGGCTGAAGATAATGCGGACACTTTGGCACTGGTATTTGAAGCACCAAGTAAGTGGTGACCTTTTGCTGAGTTGGGTTAGCAGGACGCCAGAGCAGGAGGATCACAAGTTTGAGCCCATTCTGGGCAAGTTAACAGGATCCTGTCTCAAAGTAGAAAAGTAAGAAGGGCTGAGGGATGTAACAAAGTACGTTGTCAGTATAAAAAAGCTGTGAAATTTTTAAGATAATGGTCATCACCTGATAGGAACACAGAAACTTAAGTAACACTTGCTCTTCGTTTTTGGTAGATCAGGAGAAAGTTTCAGACTATGAGATGAAGTTAATGGATTTAGATGTTGAGCAACTTGGAATTCCTGTGAGTACCCATTTCTCATTGCAGAGTGTACTATACACAGTCATAATATTTATGTAAGATGCTAATATAATTTAAGCCCACTTCCTAACTGATTAGAAAATCTCACATCCCTAATGTTTGATCTTAAACTGAAGTGTCAGTTATTTTTATGTCTGGCAAAATTTCTTGTCTTACAGGAACAAGAATATAGTTGTGTAGTAAAGATGCCTTCTGGGGAATTTGCACGCATATGCCGCGACCTTAGTCATATTGGAGATGCTGTTGTAATATCCTGTGCAAAAGATGGGGTGAAATTTTCTGCAAGTGGAGAGCTTGGAAATGGAAACATTAAATTGTCACAAACAAGTAATGTTGATAAAGAGGAAGAAGCTGTAAGTAATAAAAATAAAAAGACAATTATTTTCAAGTAATTTCTAAAAATTAAAAATATTGAGATCTCCAAGTGCTTTGTAAGTGCCATCTAATTTAGAATTACATCTGAAAAAAAGAGGGGAAGTACAGCGGTGCTTCAAACCACAGTACTGAATTAAATTCACACCTGCCGTAAGGATAGGATTATCTAACCTTTATCTTCTTGGGGATATTTATTCTACTTTGTACAGGTGCGAATAGAAGAGTAATGGTTAGGAGCTTTGCTTTTTTTTTTTTTTTTTTCCTTAGAGACAGGGTCTTGCTCTGTAGCCCAGATTAACCTTAGACTCAAAGCAATCCTCCTGCCTCAGCCTCTCCCAAGTGTCCACCTTTATGTGGTGCCGTGGAATCAAACTCAGGGCCTTGAACTTGCCAGGCAAGCTCTTTTAACTGCTGTGCCAATCCTCCGGCCCTATTATGAGCTTTTCTGTGCAGTGCGTAGGTGAAGAAAGTTGGATCATTTCATGTCAAATTGAGTAGCATCTGCTTATGTCAATGAACATCTTTCTCTGCCCTGTATATCCTGTAAACTAGTTAAAACTTGAGGCTTGGTGATAATCAGGAAGATTAAAAGTATTTTTATAAGAGGTGCTTTCCCATGTCACATATTTTTGTTATCAGTCCTCAAAATTTGTTTCCTAGCACTCCTAAGTGACCAGTGAAGTTTTGTTTAATGTAAATTATGAACTAGTAGGTTGGAAGTTTGTTTCTCAACAGTGTATCTTTACTCTTGCCTGTAGGTTACCATAGAGATGAATGAGCCAGTTCAGCTAACTTTTGCACTGAGGTACCTCAATTTCTTTACAAAGGCCACTCCACTGTCTCCTACAGTTACACTCAGCATGTCTGCAGATGTACCCCTTGGTAAGAGGATACATTTGAGCCTAGTTTGTGGGCCATGTATGTGACGGAGCTCAGTAATCAACTTGTCTTATCTTCCAGTTGTAGAGTATAAAATTGCTGACATGGGACATCTCAAGTACTATCTGGCTCCCAAGATTGAGGATGAAGAAGGATCTTAGGCATTCTTAAAATCCAAGAAGATAAAACCAAGTTCTTTGAGAACTGTTTTCAAGATGCCAGCATGTACTGAAGTCTTTTTGTTACCAAATTTGTACCTCTGAGTACATATGTAGATATTTTCTGTAAATAACCTTTATTTTTTTTCCTATTTTCTACAACTGTTTAATAAAAGCCCAGAGTCAAATCTGGTTGTTAACCTAGAGATAATGCTGCCTTACATAAATATTCGCGGTGATTTTTTATAACAAAGGGTCTTGACTTTAAATGCAATTTTAAACATTTTTCAATTTAAATAAAGTTATGTGAATTTCATATGTCACAGGATATTGCCTTTATTTGGACCGTGAATCTTGCCAATACTGTATTCTCACCATAGGCTACCATTTTGTTGAAACAGGTTTATTTGTTCAGTCTGTAGAGCAATCTGGTATAAATATATTATGGAAATAGCATTAAGAAGTATTTCAGGTACAATAGATGACCAGATCTTTGGGGAAGCTTATTACCAAACTGGTTTTCTTACTCAAGTGACAAAAGTGAGAGTAGAACAAATCCTACATATTCAACATTGTAGCAAAAACCGGGATTTTTCATAAAAGGTTACTGTGCCCAAGGAGCACGTGAGCTGCTAAGGCTAGGACTGTGGGACACAGCATCCTTAGAGCCTTGGAAGCTAGTGTTTGTGGTGAGGTACAAGGAGTTTGGGAAAATTTCTCCGAGTAGCCTTCACTCCTTTAAAGGATGAAGATGTGTGTGGATGTTGAGTCCAACCAAGAAGGGAAATGGCCCTGAAGTTAAACACTAGGCTTTCCCTGACCTCGAGAGTGAGCCAGGTGGGCGGAGGCCCTCGGTACCCACCCACCTGGCCCAGTGTAGGTGGCCGGCCGCGGGCTCAAGATTGCCGCGCTGGCCCATCCTCCCTCCCCCCTCCGCGGCATGGTCCAAGGATAAACTTCAACGCTTCCCAAAAGACCGAACGCCTCGACGGGCTAGCCCGAACATGCCCGGGAAGGGCCGTGAGGGGGCGGGGCTCTTGTGGCGCCACTTCCGGCGCGCCGCACCTGGCGCCACTTCCGGCGGCGCCCTGGTGCTTGGTGGGGCGGCAATTAGGCGGGCCGTGCCATGCTGCGTTTCGCGTCCCCGCCGTTCCCGGTGCGCGACTCCCCTGCGCGCGGACGGCCCGACGCAGCGCTCCGGTAAGGCGTGCGCGCGACGGGCGAAGCAGGCGTCCCGCCGCCTGGGTCGGCGTCCCCGCCGGCAGCGGCCCCGGACGTCGGGGGCGTGCTTCCGTCGGCCCGTGCGCGGCTGGCCCTGTTCAACAGACCAGTTTTGTTTTAGGTCTGTTCGCGTTGATCCTTCTTTCCGTGGCGACATCTGGACACTAGCAGGAAAATAGTGTATGTAAATAAAGTGCGTGTAATGGCGCGGCGCTGTGGCACTCGACCGACTCTTTTATAATTTTTCATAATAGGTGGTGAGGGAAGTTTGTGGGTTGCGTGGAGCTATTGGAAACTTGGACGGACTCTGAAAACACTGTTGTCACCTTGCTTTTTCTTTTTCCGTTTTGTAAAGACTCTCCCTTTATCTATCAAGTACAAGCTTGCGTCTCCCGTCTTCCTCGCGCCCAGCCATTCTGTGTTCTGGTTTTTTAGTGCCGGCGGGTGAATAATGGCGAAGCGCTAACTGAAAACGCTAATACCTGTCACATGTGATCAAATGCTCTCGAAAATCACGTATGTTGGTAGATTCAACTTTGTTACACAGTTGAGCTTAATCGTATCATCGGGATGGCAACACTGAAAACTTGGTGCTTAACGCAGTTTGAGCCACATTTTTATAAACTTAGAAATGTGTGGATTAGCATCCTCATGAGCCCCTGTCTCAAACAAAAATGGGTTGGGGAGGTAATGTAGTGGAAGGCCCCGGGTTCCATTCCCAGTACCACCAGAAAGAGAAGAAAAAGAAACAGTATGTATGAAGTGCCTAGGACAGTCAGTTTCTGGCACCTAACCAACACTAAATAAATGCTAAATGCTGTCAAATGGCCATTGATCATGATTTACACTAGAGAAAAACCACTCTATGATTTTTTTGTTGCTTTAGTTAAAATAATTTTGGCTTTAAAGATACTCTTTTAGAATTCAGATATTTTGCTACAAGTTAAGTAGATTTAGTCATTTTGTTGACATAATCTGATGACTTTATAGAGAAAATGTATGCTTTTCAAATTTTTGGAAGTTAAATGTCATTGTTTCCGGCTGGAGGAATGGCACTGTGGTTAAAGTGCTTGCCTAGCAAGCACAAGGAACGCCCGAAATTTCATTCCCCAGCACCGCATAAGCTGTGCATGGTGGTGCATGCCTGAAATCCAAGCACTCAGGAGGTGGAGAGAGGAGGACTGCTGTGAGTCCAAGGCTAGCCTGGGCCACGGTTAAGACCCTATCTCAAAAAAGTCATTATTTTTAAATCTTACCCAAATTGAACAAAGTTATCATGGTTTTATTGCTCCTCTCTGCTTTGAATATTTTGAGCAGATTTTATTTCTTTTGGGCAGCACTGGGGATCAAACTCAGGGCCTGGAGTTTAATATTAAGTAGGCATTGTACCATGAGCTGTACCTGTAGCCTAAGAAACCAGATTTGCAGTGCTTTTTTTGTTTTGTTTTTTGTTTGTGGTAACTGCAAAATCAAGAAAATGAAATCACTATTTTCTGTGCTTGGGCCAGGGCAGAGATAGGCACATATCTAATGACACTAGTGTAGACCTGGTAGCCAGAAGGTTATCTGGGTTTCTAAGAAACTTTCTAGATTCTTTGCATTATAAGAATGATAACCATCAATGAAGAGAGGCAACTGCGGATGGAAGTGTATTCTGCCCTCTTCCCTCCCTGACAAACAAGAAAACCACTTGAGAATGTGTTGTTAAGCAGGCGAGGAGCAGGCAACCCTGTGGCAGAGGGCTTAGAGATGTGGGCCTAGATGTGAGCCCCCCACTCTCCCACCTGCTTTCTGTGTGACTGCAGAGTGCGTGGTGCCATGATAAATCATGGTCTGATTCCGGGTTAATTGTCTCAGCTGCCATCCTCAGAGGACAGACCAGAGTAGATGCAGGCTGAGAGTTTTTGCATTGTGTCAGGAATATCAGGTTTTCAGAGCAGTGAGTCCTAGCCAGCCAAGTAGCACAGGCCTCTAATCCCAGCACTCTGGGAGGAGGCTGAGGCTGGAGGATCACAAGTTTGAGCCCAGCTTGGGCAACTTGGGGTCTTCAGAAGACCCTGCCTCCAAATCAAAAATAGAAACGGGCTGGGGATGTAGCGTCATGTGTTGGCCTTGGGCTTGATCCTCAGTACCATAAATAAATGAGAGTAGCAAGTCCAGATTGCCCGTTCTGGTATCACATAGCAGCCCAGAACCCTAGTGCATGGTACCTGAAGTCTTTGGCTAGAGTGGTACTCTTGTCACCCATAAACAATAACAGGGGTTTTTTTTTGTTGCTGTTGTTTTAGAGTATAGCTGTACCAGTGTGTTATGATGCCGTCTCGTACCAACGTGGCTACTGGAATCCCCAGTAGTAAAGTGAAATACTCAAGGCTCTCCAGCACAGACGATGGCTACATTGACCTTCAGGTAAATGTGGAAGGACACCGACAAGCCTGGCTCCTGTGTTTCTGTTGACATAGCGGAAAGACCTTCCAGGTGGAGGCTTTACTCATTGTTCCTGGGGATTAGAGGGAAGAGCAAGAAGTAAACTTAATCTCTGAGAGCCTTTCAGCCCTAACTTGTAAAGGGGACTATTGTGGGGCAGTGTCAGACCAGTTCCAGTATTGTGCACCTCTGAGTATCTTGTAGTGCCTACAATTACAAGTTTTAAGTTTATCCAGAAAATAGTCTTTCAGTTAGAATTATCTTAAGAACTATGTTTACACTTTAGTCAAAGTTAGTTCATCTTTTAAGGGAGAAGCTGCTGAAGCCAGCACTTTGTGGGAATCGTCCTTCGTTCCTGATGTCATGAGATCCAATTTATTAAAAATGTCCTTTGTGGAACTGAAATTTAACTTCTTTTTCTTTCTCACGTTTTCTAACCTTACTAGTTTGATTGTTATAGTTCTTTTCTTATGTGGACCGGCAGGCAAGGCCATGTTAAAGAATCTCAACAAAGATATAGTAAGATACAGAAAAGAAGAACTTTTGGCAAATCGTCCCAATAAAGGGCCCTGCTGGACCCAGAGAAGAGGCATCAAGATATGGCCACTGCGGCCCATTCTAGGTGTGGGAAGCTGAGCTACAGAGTGGGGATTTGAGTGGGGAAGTGAGTCAGACGCAGAAGATTAGATGTGCTAAATATGTCTGCTTTGGGAAATCCAGAATACAGGCATTCTATAGAACCAAATGAGTATGACAGTGGGAGTTGGGGGAGATGTATAGGGCCAGAAATGGGAAGGGATTGTAATGTTGATGAGGTATACACGTGCACAAAATACTCATGTGTATAGCATATCTATAAAAAATGGGGGAGAGGTAAAAAATAAATTGCAAGCAAAATGAGCTTTGTGACAAACAGTAAAGTCTTTTAAGTTTGTTTTCTGTGCTTAACATTGTTTATAAAATAATAGGATGGTGCTTCCTTTTACCCACTTCCCCTTAAAATAGGATATTCTGGTGAGACTAAAGCCAAGGATGATGTAGCAGAAACCCATCCTTTAAATTTGATAAATCAATTATTTTTTGTGGCCTTTGGATCTGTACTTGAAAGAGGGATAAAAATAGATCTGGGAAGTTTCTAGCCACTTAGGTCAGATTCAGCCAGGAGCTGACCTTCGAAAGTTTATCTCTGTCTTAACCTTGAATTGAACTTGTTCATAGGGTGATGCTTTAGAAGAAGCTGAAGTTGTCTCTAAAACCTATGACTGTATGCTGACTTGACTCGAATGCCAGAAATTGCTTCACTTCAGCAAAGTGGTCATTCCGATCCCCATATGCGAGGCACTTGTTGAGTATACATCATAAATTGTGATGAACAAGTGACCGTAGTTTCTGTGTTAGTATTTTTTTAAGTGTCATGAAGTGCAGGGCACCATCTATGGAATGAAGTTTGAGCTAAAAAGATGGCTGTCACCCTGGACGCCTAGGGGTGACTGCTGAAATGCAGCTGGAGCTTTGTCTGGTGCCTGTTCCCTTCCTTCTTTTCCGGAGTTCCTGGGTGGTTAGATGTGCTTCAGAACACTTGAAACATCCCGTTTGATTCCTCGTGATCTCCCCCCTCCCCACCCCACTTTCATGTGTTTTAAGCCCTGCTGTGTTTGTAATATTTTTCCTCGTCTTTGTTTTTCTCTTCCAGTTTAAGAAAAGCCCTCCCAAGGTCCCTTACAAGGCCATTGCACTGGCCACTGTGCTGTTCCTGATTGGCACCTTCCTCATCATCATAGGCTCCCTCCTGCTGTCGGGCTACATCAGCAAAGGGGTGAGCTGACAAGGCGACGTGGAGGCCTTGTGGGTGGGAACCACGGAGCTGGCTGCTGTTCTGACGTTCCTACCGGCAGAAAGAACCTGGTTTTCTATTTCATTCTAATAGGATGTTTTTTTTTAGCCAGATGTGGTAGCGCATACCTGTCATCTCTGCACTTTGGGAGGCTGAAACAAGCTTACAAATAAGATTTTTTTTCCTTTAAAAATGGGTGGTGGGCTGGAGGAATAGCACAGTGGTTAGAGGACTTGCCTAGCAAGCACAGGACCCTGAGTTCAATTTCCCGATACCACATAAGTTGGGCGTGGTGGTGCACATCTGTAACCCCAGCCTTCAGGAGGCTGAGGCTTCATACTGAGTTCAAGACCAGCCTGGACTATAAAGCAGGACGCTATCTCAAAAACTAAAAGTAAAATGAAAATGGGTGGTGACAAAAATTAAATTTAAAAAAACAAGTGGTAACAAGGAGTCAAACTTGTCCAGTTGCTCAGGGTCATAGTTGGGAGCGACATAGCTGAGCTCGGAATCCGGAATTTGATCAGTAGAGGCTGTAGGTTGAGTAGCATGTTGTTGTAGGTTTGTGAGGGGCTGGGTTTGAAGATTTTTTCATGTGTTTATTGGCCATTTGTACCCCTTATGAGAACTGTCTATATTCATGTAAGTCACCCATTTGTTTGTGTTGCCACAGCTCTGTAGAAGCACAGTTGCATGAATCAGTATAGATTTACAGAGACAGGAGCCTCGGGACTGGAGGAATAGCAGAGGTTATAGCAAGCACAAGGCCCTGAGTTCTATTCCCTAGCACCACATAATATCTGGGTATGGTGGCACACGCCTGTAGTCCCAGCAGTTGGAAGGCTGAGACAGGAAGATTGCCAGGAGTTCGAGGACAGCTTGGATTGCAGAATGAGACCCTGTCACAAAAAATAATAATAATAAAAATAACATTTTCTGGAGCCACTGAGCCCCCTCCAATAGTTCCTTTTTGCTTTTGGGTTGGTTTGAGCTCCTGCTACTGTTTGAAGGTTCTTCCTCACTCTACGTATATATGGTGTCTGAGTTGTCCTGAGCCCATTCTGACCACAGTTAATGTATGTTCTCTTTACCAAGAAAAATACCAGTTTATTGTGATACTCTGTATAATTACAGAAGTGAAAAAGAACGAAAGTGTTAACAGCTGTGCCATGAAGTTAGGTAAATTGTGTGGTTGATAGTGGAACGATACTATTACAGTTTAAATATGTGAGGTGTTTTTAATACTGACAAGTACTTGTTATCAAGAGGCAAAGTATACATGAAGGGTGTTATGTTCACAACCAAAAACTTGAAAACAGGGGCAGAAGGAAATATGTCATTCTCATCTGTGGATGAGAATGAGCAATTCCTCTTCATAATTTTTAGTACTTTGAGATTATAAACAGGAAGGAAAGAAGTGTACACTGGAGAAACCGAGGCAGGAGGATTGCTGTGGGCTGGGCTACAGAGCTAGACACTGTCTCAAAAGGAAAGAAAAGAAAAAAGGAAACATTTCTCTTGGGACTGTACTACTTGAAGAAGATAACTTAGAAAAATATAAAATAACTGATCTATGGATTGGACCTTTGGCTTTATTTTAAAATACACGACTTGTTATTAATACTAGCATTTTCCTTTCTTGCCACCAGGGGGCAGACCGGGCCATTCCCGTCCTGATCATTGGCATTCTGGTGTTTCTGCCGGGATTCTATCACTTGCGCATTGCCTACTATGCATCCAAAGGCTACCGGGGCTATTCCTATGATGACATTCCAGACTTCGATGACTAGCACTACCCCCTCCGCTCCAAGGAGTCGTCCGGAGTGGAACTGTACCCAGCTGCAAGATTCTGAGCAGAAACCGTGGGGAAGAGCTGAGGATTTGTGCAATTTGCAGTTGCTTAGCTTAACAAAACAGTAGCCAGATTTTAGCGTCCACCCCAAAAATGTTCACTAAGCTTCCAAGTAACTAATTAGGATATGCACTGTTTTTCTTCTCCCGCCCTGGCAGAAGTTCAAGTTTTCCATGAGTAGATACCATGGAAGAACTGTAGCATGATGACCTTGGAAAGCAGCAGTTGCCGTGTAGTGGAGTGTCAGCCCTTCCTCTCATGCTCATGAGATCCAAGTGTTTCTCTTAATAGTCTTCATTGTCAGTATGTTCTTGTACCAAGTGGAAGAACGCAGTATGTCTGATTTCATTACTACGTGACTTATTTTTTAAATTTCTAAGACTCTTGGCCCTGTAGGTAATGCTCCACCTTCATGTTCTGTGAAAAGCTAGGTAAAAAGTCTAGTGAGGGTCCATCTGTAATTTTTTGAATTGCTTTCTTGACAGCAAACTTTTTTTTACTGCACAGTAAATTTTCAAAATGTCAGCATCTTCTCTGCTAGCCAATCATTGGCCATCTCTGATCCACTTTCCCTGTAGTGTGACCAGTGTACAATTTGGGTCATTCTGTTCCTTTGGATCAAGATGTTCTTCACTCCTCGAAGGATTAGACTTTTGGCTTTTCCTAGTGAAAAATGTAGATAAATGGTTGTTATTTAGAGTTTATAACTCTGTGCTAGCTCCTGGGAGTCTGATGTAAAGATTGTAAGGCTTGACCCGGATCCCTGCAGCACATGATTGCCTCAGGTTGATTCTGTTTCCTCGCTTGCACAAAGTGACTTAAATTTAAAAGACATTAAAATATCAAACGCCAGATCCTATACTTAAGTAATGAGCCAGGCTGTACTTTCTTTCCAGTTCGTCATTCACTCTCAGGTTATGGACGTGGACGACTAGAAGCCTGGATGTGCCATTGACAGATCATGAAGGCTGTGGGTCGGGCAGAACTTGGAGGAAGGGTGGATTCGCTTCTGGATGTGCTCAGTGTCCAGGGAGCCGTGGAGGGGCGGGGCCAGTTGGGCCTGCAGTGCAGGAGGCTGTGCGGTATCTGCAGTCTTCAGAGCCATGGCGCGAGGTGAGATGGCTGGTGGGGTGTGTTTACGTGGAGAAGAGAACTCGGGACACAGGGCAGAGGGGACCTGAAACAGCATCTTCAGTTTGCATGCATGCATTTGGTAATGAGACAGGAGCCTAGCACTCACATATATATGTATATACATAGACATATAAAGTTCTGGGTTTTTAAAATAGTGAAGATGTAAGGTGGTATGTAGTAATACATACAGCTGACCTGGGTGTGGTCATCTCAGCTCTTGGCAGGCCAAGTCAGGAAAGTCGCAAGTTTGAGGCCAGCTGAGGCAACTTGGCAAGTTCCAGTCAACCTGAACTACATAGACTGTCTCAAAAAAAAGGGAGGGGGGTGCTAGAGGAAGAGCACAGTGGTTAGAGCCCTCACCTAGCAAGCTCAAGGCTCTGAGTTCAGTTCCCTAGCACCACATATGTTGGGTGTGGTAGCAGACGTCCATAGTCCCAGCACTTGGGTGGCTGAGGCAGGAGGATTGCTGTGAATTCAGGGCCAGCCTGGGCTACAGAATGAGAACCTGTCTTGACTCAAAAAAAATTTTTTTTTCTTTTAATTGGTAAGTTATTTGGTACTCAGATTTAGGCAAAGCCTGAATTAATGATTTTAGAATCTGGGCGAGAAAGGAAATGAGGGCAGGGATGGGCGGCAGAAACAGAGAAACAACAGGAACTGACGTCATGGCCAAGTAGATACTTTTCCTAAAAGCAGCCTTGTATCACTTTGAAGTATTGGCTCACCCAGGTGTCCTGAGTCTCTTCTGCCTCCTAATGGTCATTTCTAAGACTATAGGTGTGGGTGCTCCAGCTGTTGGGTGGATGGTGAAGATTCCAGATCTGTTGCCATTCTGGTGGAGTGTCGGTCCCATGGTCAGAATCCACACAAGACTGTGTCCATTCTGCCAGGAATCATGGGGGTACAAAAGGAGAAGATAAGATCTGGTCACTGAGGAGCACAGGTTGCAAACTAGTAGCTCTTTGTGGGCTCTGATTTTGCTTTTTAAATGAGCTTCATGTGATGTTGATGTCTGACTTCTGTTGAGAACCAGCTGGTCTTTGTTACTGCGAGGCTTCAGCCGAGGGAAGGTAAGTAAGGAAAGTAGCTTTAGCTGAGCAGGATTGCCCACGTTGTCATGTCACCTCCACTCTTGTTGCTGTAACTCACCTGCAAACTTTCTTGCAGACGGACTGGCTTAGGCCTTCCCACAAGGTGGCGCACTGCCCGTAGCGACTCACATTGTGAAATGTGAGACAGAATTTGGAGGACATTGTGTTCCTTTGCAGTATGGCCAGGTGGGCTGGTTCCATTTAATTTGGACTTCTAACTGGCCCTCTGCCACCAGGTCAGTTACTCAAAACAGTCGGTGCTACCTGGTGAGTGCAGCCTCTGCCTGGCACCCATGGTTTGGCCCAGTGGGCACAGTTCACAATCCACACACACACCAGCAGCTGGCACAGAGTAGCCATCTGGTGGTGTGTGCCCGAGGAACCTGGGAGAGGGCATTGACATTCAGCTGACCTTCAAAGAGCATATACCAGGACAGCGCCCCTTGGTTCCCTTAATCTAAAGTCCCATCCTAAGGATTCTCTCTTGGACTCAAGTCACAGTTGAATACACAGGTGGAAAGGCACAGGCCGAGTTCACTAACTACAAGGTATTAGGCGTGTCATGCCCAAGCCTCAGTTTCCTTATAAGGTGGAGTTAAAGCAGCTTTTGCCTTCCTGGTAATTGTGAGGTGTTGAATGAACCCATATACCTCATAGAGAACCTGGCGCATTGTAAGCAGTCTGTGGCTGGAAACTGCAGCTCAGAAAGTGAAGGTCAGTGCTTTGGCACCAGGGGATACAGCCTGGGATGAGGGATAAGAGGGAGCCCAGCCACTCTCCTGGGACCATCCCAGGACTTTGGTGTTCCCTGGCAGAGCAGTCCTGGAGCTATCAGCACCTGCAGAACTCTCTGACCCTTGCTGGTGTGCAGCTGGGCCTAGGCAGCTGTGCTGCAGTCTTCTGAAAAAGGCAGAACGAACGGGAGAAGCACCAGGGTCTGCTGCTATGGCTGGAAGGCCTGAAAAACGAAGTGGTGCAGCAGAAGCGTCTGACCTCCCCCATAGCTAGTTCTTTCTGTCCTCGTTTCCACCTCTCCAACTGTGCAGTTGGCTCCATCTAGCTCCATGCTACTCAGAGGCTGTGATCTGTGGACAGGTGGCCTGGGTATCGTGGGAGCTGGATAGAAACGCAGCATCTTAAGCCAGACTACTAAGTCATAGGCTGTGTTGTAATAAGACCTGTACCCTGAGCCTCCGTGGTCTCCCCTAGCACTGGACCTTTCCCACCCGTGCCCAGTGTTGTAGCCCCTTCTTGATCTGTCACTATACTCTAGGAAAACCGTAACTTCTGGAGGCCTGAGGAATAAAAAAGGTGCAGGAATGATGCAGGAAGTTTTTGGAGTCCTCGAGATGGGCAGGTCCATGGCAGGAGCAAAGCTGCTTTGGTGAGTTGAAATCCTGTGGGTAGGAACCAGTGGCGGTTTGAGTTAATGAGAGGCAGGACTGACTTCTTCTGTTTCTCTAGAAGGCAGGCCTGGTGGCACAGGAGTCGCCCTGATTGGTGGAGGTGGTCGCTTCCCTCCCTGCCTCTGTGAGTCTCTGATGTCTCCATTCTTTTCTCAGTAATTTAAGAAGAGCTAACTAGAAAATGCTCCAATCTGAGGGATAAACTTTCTTGGCCAAGATAATCCTCTAAGGACTTTCTTTGGGATTAATAATCTACAGTTTGCTCAGAACTACCACCTGCCTACAGCCTGAACAATGGCCACGGCTGCATTGCCAGCAGCCTGGGAGAGTCTGGGGCCTGACCAAGTTGAAAGGACCAGTTCCCATGGGCAGGAGTGAGTGTTGGGAAGTAGGGGACACCACCAGCAAGGCGGGCCACCGTTGCGTGTGTCTGCAATACTCCTACAGTGCCTGTGGTGGGGTCTGGGGCCTTGGCATCTAGGACAGGGTTCACTCATTAAACTGTACCCCTGTCCCATGATCTGTGGTTTTGAGACATTCTTAGGCTATCAAATTTATTCCTGGTTTGGTTCGTAGTTATAGGTGGAATTGTTTTCTTGATTTCTTTTTTGTTTGTTTGTTTCTTTTGGATAGTTTGTTGTTAGTGTATAGAAACATTACTCATTTTTGTAAGTTGACTTGTATCCACACATTTACTGAATTTAATTCTAGTAGTGTGTGTGTGTGTGTGTGTGTGTGTGTGTGTGTGTGTGTGTGTGTGTTTGTGTGTGTGTGTGTTTGTGTGTGTGTAGCCTCAGGTTTTCTACATACAGGATCATGCCATCTGTGTGTGAGGACCATTCCACTTCCTTTCCAATACGATGCTTTTCATTTCTTTTTCTGTGGCCTGTTTTCCTGGGTTAGACTTGCAGCACTATGCTGAGTAGAAGGTGCTGAGAGGCATTCTTGTCTTGTTCTGGGTTTTAGAGGAAAACTTTATTTTCCTCATCAAGTATGATATCAGCTTTGATTTTTTATATATGGTTTGTATTGTGTTGAGGTATGATCTTTCTATAATAACTTGTCAAGATTTTTACCATGATAAAGTATTGAATTGTATCATATCCTTCTTTTCCTGCATCCTTTGAGATGATCATACAATGGTTGTCCTTTGTTCTGTTAGTACCATGTCTCACGCTTACAGATCTTCTTTTATCTATTTATTTATTATGAGACAGAGTCTCACTCTGTAGTCCAAACTGCCCCTAAACTCACCATATAGTCCAGGTGGCCTCAACCAGCAATCCTCCTGCCTCAGCCTCCCAAGGTGCTGAAATTACAGGTATGTAGTGCCACACCTGGCTTATATGGTGCTGGAGAATCACTCGGGGCGTTGTGCTTGCTAGGCAGACGCTCTGCTCTGCTCCTCTTCCAGCCCCACTTGCTGGTCATCTTATGTTGGACTGAGGTGTCAGGGAATGCGGAGTATTTTGCCCATTTAGTAGGCCATGGACCACAGCGTGACTAGAAGCCCTGCAGATTCAGGCTCCCGCCCGCTGTGAACACTGACTGCTAAGGAGCTTCCTCTGTGTGGCGGTCCTGGGATTTTCCATCTGCCCTGCCTTCAGCAGGGGGCAAGAAGGTCATCTCTCTCTAACAGTCTTATCTCATCAAATTGGCAGTAAAAGAAGCTAACTTCTCAGTGTGCGAAGATTAGGACTTAGCAATCTCACACAACAAAGGAGGCAGGCACAGAGTCTGTAAGGTCATATCTGTTGTCAGATTGGACCTACACTTGTATACGGAGCCCAGGTCACCAAAACTTGGAACTGGATAGTACTTCAGGAGCAAAATATCTCTTTATTAAAACAACCTAACTTAAACATTAACCACAAAAAGCAGATCACAGAGCTTTGAAAGCAGCCACGTCTTTGATACAATTTGGTCCTTCACGAATCTTAAATGTTATTAGCCACCACTTTAGCCTTGGTGTTATCTCCAGACTTTGAGTTAATATTGTATGGTAATTCACCTTGAGTCCTACCTTTATGATTATCTTTTTTTTTTTTTTTTGGTGTTAATAAAGATCCAACCCAGGGCCTTCACACTGATCTATACCTTTAGCCTGTTTTTTGTTTGTTTTAACTTTGAGGTACGGTGTTGCTTAAATTGCCTAGTTGGTTTTCAATTTTTGATTCTTCTGCCTTAGCCTCCCAACCTGTACCAGGCTCAGTTGTGAAATATTTTCTGAGCACCTATTACAAGCATAGCACTTAGCTAGGCATCAGAAAGAAATTGGTCACCATGCCCATTTTCTAGGAGTTTACAAAATGCTTAAAGAAAAGAGATTCACATTTGAACTGGCTACACAAATAAATAATATTAACAAATGAGTAATTTAAAAATTATTTCTCTGATAGGTGGATTGGAGAGAAAATGGAGTATGAAATGGTCTTACTAAGACAGGGTGCTATGGTTTGGATCTGGAGTGTCCCCCAGAATCCTCAGGATGTGGATGTAGTAGGGTAACTGTGGAACTATGTGTTATCAGGAGGTAGGGCCTGGCTGGAAGAGGCAGGTGCTGGGGGTTTGATCCAGAGGGATTGTGTCAATTTGTTGAAATTGGGGTGGGGAGGACACCCAGATAGAGCTTTCAGGTGTGTTGACTTGTGGGTCAGGAAGAGAGGGATGGGCACCCATTCTGGGTGTGGGGGAAACAACTGGAAGCTTGAGCTAAATAAAGGAGGAAGAAATACTGTTACGCCTTCCTGGGAAAACGCAGGCTTTGCCGGAGCCTCTAGACAGCAGACATTGGCTTGCTGCTGTCTCGCTCGGCTTCTGTCTGCAGTGCAGTGAGCAGCTCTCCAACCTCTGCCATGTGCTTCACCTTTGCCTGCTGCTGATGAACAGGACTGTGTGAGACCTTCTGAAACTGAGCTAAAATCTTTCCTGCCTTAAATTGGGGGTGCCGGGTATTTTGTCTGGCAACAAATAAGTAACTAAGACACTGTTGTGAGGTTCAAGGTTCCTTAAAGACCACCCGAGATGAAGGAGTCCTTTTCAGCTCAAAGTCTTATTAGCTGCCTGGTAACTGCAGGAACATCAAGATGCTGTACGCACCGCAGCCCCAAGCTCAGGGCTGAGGGAGCTTGTAAGCTCAAAAACCACTGAAACAGGAAACACGAGCAGAAGCAGTGTACGAAGCTAGACAGTATGGTTAGCATGATGATACTTGGACATGTGGAGAAGCAATACAGAAAACAACACAGAGGGCAACTTTTTCTCAGAATGCCTGCGAAGTAGGTTTCCCTGAATTCCCCTTGAGTTGGAGGGGCAGAAAAATTATCAAGGCAAGCCAAGATGGAGAACTGAAGAAAAATAGAATCCTCAGAATCAAAGACCCAATTAAAAAATGGGCCACTGAAATAGTTCTCAGAAGAAGTACAGATGGCCAGCAAATAACCCCAAAAACTGTTCAACATTCTTAGCCATTAGAGAAATGTAAGTCAAAACAACATTAGTTATTAGCCCCCTCTCTCAGGTGATAAATTTTTTTCCCAATTCTGTTAGTTTCTTTTTCACTGTGTTAATTATTGCCTTTGCTGTGCAGAACCTGTCTAATTTGATACAAGCCTTTTGTTAATTCTGGGAGCTATTGTTTTCTACCAGGTATTCTATTGAGAAAGTCTTTGTCCATGCTTATATCATCAAGAGTTTTGCCTGTTTTGTCCTCCAGGAAGTTCATTGTTTCTGTTTTAATATCTAGGTCTTTGATTTGATTTTAGATTTTTTTTTTTTTGAGGCAGGGTCTCGCTCTGTGGTCCAGGCTGGTCCTGAATTCACTTCAGATCCCAGGCTAGCCTTGAACTCAGGCAATCCTCCTGTCTCAGCCTCCGAAGTGCTGGGATTACAGGCGTGCGTCACCACGCCCAGCTTATGTGGTGCTGGGGAATCGAACGCGGGTACTTAGCGCTTAGCTTAGCGCTTGTTCAAGCGCTTTAACCGCTGGGCCATTCCTCCAGCCCCTTGATTTGATTTTAGTACGTGTTAAGTATGGATTTAGATTCATTCTTCTGCATATGGATAACCAGTTTCCCCAGCACATTTTCTATCCTTTCTGCAGTGTTTGATTTTGGCCCCTGTGTCAAAGATCAGGTAGCTGAGGGTACTTGAGGTTATCTCTGCATCTTCAGTTCTGTTCCATTGGGCCAGTCACAGTTGTGCCTGTTTTTGTGCCATTACCAGATAGGTTTTTTTTTTTTTTTTGTCACTCCTGCTTTGTAATGAACTTGATGTTCACAATTGTGATGCTACCTGCTTTTATCTTGTTTGCAGGATTGCTTATCTATTCTGGGTCCCTTTTGATTCCATGTGAATTTTAGGATTGTTTTTTTCAAATTCTGTGAAAAATGTTGTTGATATTTAGATGGGAGTTGCATTGAATCCGTTATGTAAGTTTTGGCAGTATAGCCATTTTGACAATATTAGTTCTCTCTGTCCAGGAACAGGGGATATCTTTTCATTTCTAAAATCTTCAATTTCTTTTTCTATCTTCTAATATGTTTTTTCTGTTTTTATTAATATGTAAGTGCAATACATAATGTTTACAGTGAACTTGATTGTTTTGTGCACATATATATCAATATTACAATCGCTTCCCCTCCTCATTTTTGCACATCCCACACTTTTCCCATCCCACGTAGCTCCCAACATCATGTCCATTAGGTTCTGCAGAATGCCTTTGTTCCATGTTTCCCAAGTCAGAGACACCACACAATATTTAACGTATGTAATCTGCATCTGACTCATTTCACCACTCATATCACCACTTACTAGCTCAGCTTGCCATCTCTAGAATGGGCCGCAGTGCCCATATCTTGATGCCTCTTCTCAGGGTCCAGCAGGGCCCTTTATTGGGATAATTTGCCAGAAGCTCTTTTTTTCTGTATCGAACTATCTTTGTTGAGATTCTTTAACACGGCCTTACCCACCAGTCCACATGAGACAAGAATTGTAACAATGAAATTCATAAGGCTAGAAAATGTGAGAAAAAGAAATTAAATTTTATATTCCTTAGCTGTAACTTTCATAAATTATTTATACACACTTCACTGATTACTAACATTTTGCCAGATTTGGTTTATCATTTTACCTACCTATCCATCCCTAACTTCATGCGTACATGTTTTTAAAGATTTTTATACCGGTTCCCTATGTTGAATATAATTATTAATGTTTTGCAGACTTACATACTATTAATAATTATGGTGGAAGATTCACATGTTTTATGAGAAAGTTGGTACTTTTTTAGAAGGATACCAAACAAATGATTCAAATATCAATTTTTTTTTTCGTTACACTTTCTCTTTACATGTTTCATTTCCTCCATATTTTTTGGTGCTGCTTGTCTCACTGCTTCTCTCAAAGATTCCTTCAAGTACTTTCTGCAGTGCTGGACTAGTCGTTGCAGATTTCTTTAGGGATTCTTTGTCATGAAAAATTTTTACTTCTTCAACTTTCAGGGATAATTTTGCTGGATACGACAGCTTGGGTTAACACTTAACTGTCTTCTAAAGCTTGGAAGATCTTGCTCCAAGCTCTCGTAGCCTTTAACATTTGCTTCAGGTTTTTGTTTTGTTTTGTTTTGTTTTTCTTAGCATACTGAAGTTTTCATCGTAGAGGTCCTTTACTTCCTCTGCTAGGTTTATTTCTAGGTATTTAATTTTTTGAGCAACTATTGAGAATGAGATTTTTCTTCTCAAAAGTTGTAAGTGTAGGGGAATGCTATTGATTTGTTGTATTAATTTTTTATCCAGCAACTTGGCTGAATTTATTTCTTAATTCTAAGAGTTATCTGGGATAGTTTTTGGGCTCTTCTATGTAGAGACTCATGTCATCTGCAAAAAAGGATAACTTCTTCCTTTCTAATGGATATTCCCATTATTTCATCCCCTTGCCTGATGGCTGTGACTGTGGTTTCAAGTACTGTATTGAGTAGGAGTGATGAGAGTGAACAGCCTCACTGTGTTTCTGACTTAGTGGGAAATTCCTTCCATTGTTTGCCCATTTAGTATAACAGCTCTAGGGTTAGCACAAGTAGCCTCTGTCAGTCTGAGGGAAGATCCTTCTGTACCTATTTTCCTCAGGGTTTTATCATGAATGGATGTTAGATTTTTGTCAGGGCCCTTATCTGAGTCTATTGAGATGATCATGATTTTTTGTCCTAGTTTTTATCTATGTGGTTTTTTTTTATTAATTGATTTGTGTGTGTTGACCTATCCTTGCATCCCTTGAATAAAGCCAACTTAATCATGGTAAATGATCCTTTTAATGATTTGTTGAATTTTGTTCACCAATATCTTACTGAGGATTTTTGCATCTGTGATCATTAAGGAGCTTGGCCTATAGTTTTATTTCCTTATAAAAGATTTGTCTGGTTTAGGTATGAGGGTAATGCTAGCTTCCAAACTGAAAAAAAAAAAACACAGTTTATTTAAATACATAATGGCATTGCACAAAAATACTAAAAACTCATATTAATAATTTATTGTGGGGCTGGAGGAATGGCTCAGTGATTAAAGTGCTTGCCTAGCAAGTGCTGAGTACCTGAGTTTGATTCCCCAGCACCACATAAGCTGGGCGTGGTGGTGCATGCCTGTAATCCCAGCGCTTGAGAGGCTGAGACAGGAGGATTGCTGTCAGTTCAAGGCCAGCCTGGGCTCCATAATGAGTTCAGGACCAGCCTGGGCTGCAGAGTGATACCCTGTCTCAAAAAAAATTTTTTAAATTAAAATTAATAATGTATTGTATTCTTCCAGAAAAAAGTATAGATAAAAATATAGAGAGATTTTTTAAAATTCTTTTCATTGTAAAATATAACACATAGGAAAGTGCACAGAGCATAAATGCAAGGCTTAGGTGAATTGTCGCAAAGTGAAATGTGCGGCTCTCCTGCCCAAGTCAAGAAACGTGATGGTGGCAACCTAGACAGATAGACAGTTCCGGCAGTGGTGGCAACCTAGACAGATAGACAGTGCCGGCAGTGGTGGCAACCTAGACAGATAGACGGTGCTGGCAGTGTGGCACTAAGTGGCACAGCAGGGTCCCCAGAGCTGCCTGGTGCTTGTGGCTGGGAGGCGACCACAGGAGGGGCAGAAGGTGAGGAGGACCTTAGGGGAGGACACAGGCAGGTGAGAGCTTAGACAGCTCTCTGTGCCAGAGTCTGGCCTCCTGTCACAGCCCCCTCTGCAGCTGCCAGGCCCACCCCCCACCCGACCCCACCCCACCCCACCCCACCTGTTATCTCGGCTCCTCCTGTCCTGATAGATGAGATCTGAGAAATTTAAGCTTTTCCTTGTAGTCTGGCCCTTGGAGATTAGAGCAAGAAGCCCATATCACAACTACTGACAATAAGACATGCTACTTTGAGTGAAGGGAAGAGGCCCTGGGGTCCTAGAAAGATTCAGGAGCACAAAGGGAAATGGAGCGGAATAAAGGAGAATTGCTACAAATCAGGGGGAGCAGAAGATGCAATCCTAGCTCTCTAGAGGCCGAGGCAGGAAAGTTTGAGGCCAGCCTGGGCTGCATAGCAAGACCTTGTTTCAAAAAAAAGATTCAGAGTCACGGAAGATCAGAGAGGATGTTGGGGAGAACAGACTCTAGTGTCCGAGAATACTGTTTTCAGATTCAGGGAGAGACACTCCTATAACAAAATATCAAGTACAACTTTGAGAGTTCAGATACTGAAATAAATGGATTTTTCTGCCCAGGGCTGGGAATTGAGCCTAAGACCTCCCTTTTTAGGCAAGTGTTCTACCACTGAGTTATATCCCCAGCCCAAAATTTATATTTTCTTATTTCTTTAATAAGAAAGTATAAATTACTAAATTGGCTTATAAAGAAATAGAAAATTGGATCCCAGCACTCAGGAGGCCGAAGCAGGAGGATTGCTGTGAGTTTGAGGCCAGCCTAGGCTACAATCATGATTTCAGGACCAACCAGGACTACAGAGTAAGATCCTGTATTAGAAAAAGAAAGAGAGAGAAAGAAAGAGAAAAAGAAAATATGAATAGACTATTCAAATGGATCAAGTGGAGCTAAAGGATATCAGAAGTCTTATTTCCTCAAAATTTTATACCCAGTTGAACAGTATTGTGGAAAATTCTGGTCAACCTTGAAGAAAGACTGTAAGCACTTTTACAGTCTAGAATCCAGAGCATGCGAAAAGTTCAGAAGCATCATAACTTGATTTATAATCCTAATATAACCCCTTCAAAGCTTGTCCACATGAATATGTTTAAAAACATGTGCACACCAAACTCACCTGTAAATATTGATTTTAAGATTATAAATAAATTATGAGGAGATAAAATTTAGCTGTGAACTAAAATGAGAGGCAAAGTCAAAGGTGTATTAGGAAAATCCATTGTGTAATCTTCACCTTAACAGGTGAAGGAGAAAATCCTATGACCATTCTGGTAGGTGCCAGAAAGGCATTAGATGAAATCCAACCTCAATTCCTGATTTTTTATATATACATATAATATATATATATATAATATATATATATAATATATATATATATATATATTTAAATGTTCACATCCTACCTAACTAGATTAGCAAATATCATACCTAACAAAATACCAGACTCATCCTTGTTAAATCAAAGCCAAGATAAAAGTGCTGACTACCATCTGTCTACCAGTTAAATGGAACCAAAGTAGTCATGAGTCTCAGCCCAAGGACTCAACTTGAAAAGAAATGAGGCTTGCTTGTTTTGTTTTGTTTTGTTTTCTGCTTAAAAAAAAATTCCACTGGACTTCATTCGTGAGTCACCATTCTCCCAGGAGATGGAAAATCACGTCTTGGTCATCATGGGAGTGTCCCCTTCCTGACAGCCTTGTCATCTCACTTAGGGGCAAGTTGTGTCCAGGCCTCTGGGGAGGAGAAGCCTGTGACCTTCATGTGTCTGCCACAGGCTCGCTAAGGTGGATTAACAGCCTGGCACTGACCTGGCATGGGGGTGCCAGGGAGTCCTTGCTCTCCCCTCTGGGTCCCTCAGCTTCTGGGCTGCATTTGGACTAGTGGCAGTGGCCTTGGTGTCTAGTTGGCAGGAGCGTTCAAGGATCTTCACTGGCCCTGGGGTCCTTCTGGGCACATGTCAGATCATTCTGCCACTTGCAGGCCCTGCCGAGTGGCGTGGAATCTGTGGGGGCTGTCTCTGCTGCATCCATGCCTCTCTATTTCCCAAAGAAAGGGCAGAGCCTAGCTGCTTGCCAGACTCTCCCTAGGAACAGGCCGCTCTTGTTCAGTGGGCAAATCTCTCCTCCACGCACTGCTGTCCTTCGCGGCTCCCAGGTCAGCAGGATGCATAGATACACTCTGGCTCGGATCCTATTTGCTCCTCTCACTCCTCTTTTCTCTGAATCTAGAGACTTTTGAGAAGCATTGGTCAACATGCGGCGAGGGGCTGGCTCTCTCTTACTTGGGGTTGTGACGCCCAGATGTTCTTGGTCTGTGCTGTTGGGTGAGGTGAGTTTCCCAATCGCGCCACCTTGAACAGTCACAGCAACATCTGCAAAGGCTTCTAAGGGTCTGCTCCCGGACCAGTCACAACCAGCTTAGGGGCAAGGAGGGGTCCAGAGGTCACGGGTGCGCCAGCATCAGGGCTCCCTCCCTGCACCATCTGCTGGCTTCCTGATATGATAACGGCTCTGAACTTGACTTCCTTTTCCTATGTTCTGCTGTGTCATGTTGTCCCTAAGCCAACAGGCACCACACCAACACTGTGGCTGCTGTCCGGCTAGAGAGCAGCAGTCCTGAGGTCCCAGAGAATTAGTGGAAATGAAAATTGTATCAGCTAGTGTAGCAAGTTTCACTCTTGCTACAGAAACGACAAGTATAAAATTAGAAAAACAAGGAGAAAAAGTGAGACACTAACCATAATTTATAAATAAGTTGATTAATTACAACCTGCAAAAAAAGAATTTTTAAACCGCAGTCAGCACTAATTAGAAAACTTACTAGCATAGATTACCAAGAATGTCAAAATTGAGAGCATTTCTAAAGTGCATTAACACTTAAATAACATATAGTTATCTATATGTTTAATAAAACATAATAAAATCGAGGTCTCATTTACACCAATTATAAAGTAAACCAGGAGGCTGAGTCAGGAAATTTGCCAGTTTGAGTCCAGATTAGACAACTTAATGACTTAGCAAGACCCTGTCTCAAAATAAAAAATGAAAAGGAGCTAGAGAGAGTTGAGTGCAAAGGCCCTGGGCTCAATCCTCAGCACTTCAGAAATACTTAGAGATCATTTTGTGAGGAAATTAGTAAATACATTTAAAGAAAATGGTAAGCCTGAGATACAAAAAAGATTTATTTTATTAAACCAGTAAATCTCAGTATCATGGATATTGTTCATCTACAATTATAATTACCCTGTAATCAAAATCACATGAGTGAGGGGACTTGACACGTGATTCTGGAATCTATTTGGAAATTAAAGATGTGGATAATAGAGAAAATCTCAAAGGAGACTATAAAGGGCACCGTTACTGTCTTTGATAATAAATATTACAACGCTACAAAAGACAAAACAGCATGACCCTGCAGGTCCCGAAAAGAGACCCAAATACCAATGCAAAAATCAGTGTGTGGTAACCGGGCGACAAATGTCACCAGGGACAGGATGGTGTGTCCCATGGACAGTGCTGGAGTACCCGATTCCCAAAGGCGCCCGTTTCTCCCGGCTCCTTGTGTTCCACAGTCGCTCAGGATGGACTTGTCCCCGCCAGGGAAATGAGTTCAGGTGAAGCGAATTACTTCTGAGAAGAAACTAAGAGCTGGGGCAGTTTCCCTTGCTTTCATTATCCCTGTCCCTGTCCTGGATTGAGGCTGACACACAGCAGGGTTCCTCCCCCCGCCCCACTGGCCCTTCATGCAGAGCATGAGATAGAAATGACTTCTGTTGCTCTGAGTCGCTGAATTTAGGGATTTCTGTCCTGCAGCATAGCTCAGCCTAACCAGTCTCTGGCATATGTCACAGCTCAGGGAAAAGCACGCCACGCCACTATATTGGAAACGCGAGTCCTTAGTCTCTGCAAGGGGTTCCCGGGCTTCCCAAGAGGACGGTCGGAAACATTGCTTACTCTGTTCTTCTCTCCCTCCTTCCTTCCTTTCTGTCCTCCTTTCTTGTGGTGGCACTGGGGATTGAACCCAGAGCATTCACACTGCTAAATCCCTAGCCCTTTTCCTATTTTTTCATTTCAAAGCAAGACCTTAAGAAGTAGCTAAATTTCCCAGGCTGGTCATAAACTTGTAATCCTCTTGCCTCAGCCTCCCAGAGTGCTGGGATTACAGATCGCATTTTTGCTTATTCAGAAGAACTAAGTACAGGCTGGATGTGTAGCTCAGTAGTTAAAGCACTTTCCTAGCCTTTGCAAGGCCCTGAGTTTGATTCCCCAACAACGTATAAGCCAGGCATGCTAGTGCATACCTGTAACTCAGCATTCAGAAGGCTGAGGTAGGAGGATTGCCATGGGTTTGAGGCCAGCCTGGGCTCATTTATGAATTCAGGACCAGCCTGGGATACAGAGCAAGAAATAAAAGGTTGGGGGACTCCATGCATGAGCAGCCATATAATTTGGAGGAGGTACAAAATGAAAATGTAAGCAACCTTGTATGAAAAAAGTGATTTAAAATTTCAAGATGGCACCAGAGCTTTTCAGCCCTCTCTATGTGAGTCCCTGTGTGACTACACACTCACGATGTGACCCAAGGTTGCCTGATTTATGTGTCAGCATCTTCTTTGTCTTCTGGATCAGTTTCAAATAAAACTTCCTCTGGGGCAGCGAGGCTGACGTCTGCAGCCCACTCATCATGGCGTTGCTCAAAGGTCACCCCAGCGCGTCAGTCCTTTGATTCTGATTTATATCCTCTAACCCTCAGCACCATCTGTAATGTGTATCTGCCTTATTTATCTCACTTAACGGCTCCTCCCCCACTGGGCCATAATCCTCTGGGGCACAAAATTTGCCTGTTTGACCACTGTGTACCTGTCAGATGGCTGTTGCTAAGTAAATATTTGTTGTCACGATGAATAAATGAATTTAAAGAGCATCAGTCAGGGGCAAGTAACAGGCGTCTTCGCATTGGTGATTGTGTCCTCACAGCAGTATTTCATGGCTGCCTTGCCAGTCACTGTGTCACATGACTGTCTGAGATTTAATAACCACCAGACCACAGCATCTGCCTCAGGACACTGCCTGTCTGGGAGGGGAGTTGGGTGCTTGGGTCACTCGTGAGCTCTTGACAGCAGTTCAGAAACATGACCTCACAGGTTGACAAGAAGTTAGGCCCCTTAGGGAAAAGAGTCTCATCTTGTATCATCTCATGATTTCTCCCCCCCCTTCTCCCCTCTCCCCCCTTCACCTCTCATGCAAAGTTGGGGATCTAACCCAGGGCCTCGCACATGCTGGGCGAGTGTTATACCACTGAGCCATAGCCCTTGTCCTCTTTAGTTTGTCTAAATCCACTTTACCAGGGAACAATTTATGTATTATGTATACTTTACAGCCTGCTGTATTTAGATAAATATATATGTTGGGCTTGACACATAGAAGGCTGGTGGTAAGGAACAGGTTCAGGACTGGGAGTGGGAAGGGCAATGACTTTGATCCCAAGGAGGAGGAGGGACAGCAAAGGGTGACTTTAGGCAGACAACCGAGGAGTAAAGTAGACCAGGTCAACAGCACTGTAATGATTCCCAGCCAAGAGCAGCGGCCCACGGGCATTGAGGTGAAGGGTAGCTACCCCAGGACTGCTGAGACCACATCCCTAAGAGAGACAAGACCTGTAGTGAAATTAAGAAGGTCACCTTGAAGAAGGCAGTGAGGACAGAGTGGGACCAATGTGAGAGTTTCTGGGGAGTAAGTGACAAGTTCCGAAAGAAGGACTTCAGGAAGCTGGGTGAGGTGTGATGGTTGAGTGTCACCTGATTCCCACTGAAAGAAATATAGTTCTCCAAGGAGCTGGAGACAGAAATTATTCCAGTGGACCTCATGGGTGAAATGGGTGGGTTTGGTGCCAGGCACAGGAAGGCATGGGGTTAGGCCCTGAAGCTGTACAGCTTTCGGTGAAAGGAGGAGGAGTTGATGACGTTCATTCCAGGCTGGTTGGATGGGCTTTTTATCCTGTGGGAGAACTTTAAAGGCTGATGTTAGCTTATAAATCTGAAACAAATGGCTTTGGCTTTGGGCTAATTTTGTTATTATTTCAGAAATGACCTTGACAGTTTAGCTTAAGAAGATAACTTTTTTTGAGACAGAGTCTCGCTCTGTAGTCCGTTCTGGTCCTGAACTCACTATGGAGCCCAGACTGGCCTTGGACTCGGAGCAATCCTCCTGCCTCAGCCTCCCAAGTGCTGGGATTACAGGCGTGTGCCACCATGCCCAGTTTATGTGGTGCTAGGGAATCGAACTCAGACACTTAGCACTTGACTTAGTGTTGGGGCCCACCGGGCCCAGAGCCTCAGCATTGCTGACCTTGGCCAAATTCCTTTCCACGAGGAAATGTTTACTGCTTGAAATTTAAGTCATATGTTGTTTTGCTTGTTTACTAAATTTAAGTCGGGTGGTGTTTTGCTTGTTTACTGCTTGAAATTTGGCTCAGGTGTTGGAACACGAGACTGCTCTGTTAACAAGCGGGAAGGCAAGGATGGAATAAGAGGAAGGCTGTAGATAATAAAGCGTCTTTTGCAGCATCCCTTGCAAGAATCCATGTATTCTTCAATCCGCACTCCCCCTCTCGAGTTCTCGTTGACTCAGCGGGCTCGGTCAACTTAGCACTTGCTGAGCAAGTGCTTTAACCGCTGAGTCACTCCTCCAGCCTATTTTGCCAGATAGTGGGGTTTTGGGTCCAGTAAGAGATCAGATTGGAGGCAGGCCTGCCATAGAGAATTTCAAAGGGGTTGAGGTGAGTTTTGGCTTTTGTTGTGATGATAAGTTAGAGGAGAGCTGTAGGAAGGAGAGAAGGCCAAGATTGTTGAGCTATAAGGGAGAGTTTATTGTTTGTTTTAGAGAGATTAGCTCTTCCAATTTTTCCTGATAACTGTGGATCCCAGTCTTCATGAAGGAAGTGTTTCATTAACTCTGTGGGTGATATTAGAAATGAAGGCAGGCCCATTGCTAGAGTATAGGAAGTAGGGAAGGCCAAAATGGGATTATGTGTTCTATAAGAACTGAGGCAACCTTGAAAGCTGGTCCAGTCCTTGTAGGCAAGCTTTGATGCACCCAGTGAAGATATCTACCAAGAGCACTAGGTATTTCAGTCTTTCATGTGCAGGTATATGAGTGCAATCAACTTCCAATCTTCCCTTGGCTGGCTAGGGACCCCTGTTTTAGACTATTCTGTCCCTTGAGAAGAGTCTAGAGAGTAAGTCCCAACTTGGGGTTAGGGCCCCATGGAGCAGTGTTCCCCCCTCTTAAAGGAGATAGAGGAGGTCAAGTTAAAGGGTCAAATTTTGTCTGGAGTGGACCAGAAGGAATGTAATTTCCCTGACCCATGATGAGGTCACCTACGAGCCTCTGCAGCCAACCCATGAGAGAGAAAAGGGTCTCAGAATGAAGAGAGGCTAAAAGAGAGAAAGAGTCCCCATATGTGCCACCAAAATACTGTATCTGACAGCGAGTGGGAGGCCAATGATGTGCTAAAGGAATTTGACAAGTAGAGTAAGCAAAAGGAAATTTACTGAAGTATTCACTGTGGGAGACAGAAGGTGGTCAGAAGAGGGAGCCACAGTAGAGTCTGGAGGAAATGGAGTGAGCCTGACATTGGCCATTGACATCTGCATCCTTAGTTGTGGAAAGGCAAGCCAAACACAGTAGGCGCCTCTGTTCCTGGAAAAGTTGTGTTCTGACATCGTAAAATGATGTTCGTTAAGCATACACCTGAGGCTCAAAGAATGAGAAATGGTCACATTGTCCTGTGGTCTATAATGAAAGATGTTTTCATCGTCCTATTGTCCATTCTACATGATTGGTTGTGGTTTTGTTTTGTTTGTGGTGCTGGGGATCCAATCCACGGCTCATACGTTAGTAAGATGTGAGCTACACCCTCAGCCCCATGATAGTGTGTGTGTGTGTGTGTTAAACCTTAAACCCAAGGAACACTGACCTACATTCTCAGTCCTTGAGGGGTAATTGTATTTTGAGACAGGGTCTCACTAGGTTGCCCTCTGCCTTGCAGTCCTACCTCCACCTATGGAGCAGATGGGATATCAGGATTATGCCCTTGTACGAGGCTGTCTTAAGTGTATTTTAAAGTGTATAGATCAGTAGTCTTAAGTATATTTACACTGTTATAGAGCAAAGTTCTAGAACTTTTTCATCGTACAAAATAAGCTTTGTACTTCCTAAACACGAAGATTCTTTTTGATTCACTGTTCAAAATGGTGGATTCAAGATACCTAAAGAATTCCTTTATAAATGATCTCAAAACAGAGTTACTTCCAAAAAAAAAAATTCAAGGAATCGTTCAGGATTCTCACAGTGAAAAAATTAAATTAAAAAATTAAATTCTGGTTATGGTGTCACACACCTGTCATTCTAGCATTCTGGGAGGCTGAGGCAGGAGGCTTGCAGGTTTGACCCCAGCTTGAGAAATTTAGGAACTTAGCAAGAACCTGTCTCAAAAAGGATGGGGATATAGCTCACTGTAGAGGTCCTGGGTTTAATCTCTAGTGCCAGAAAAGAAAATCCTATGTAAGTTGGCTAAAACAGCAAGGAAAACTAGAGACTCCTGTTCCTCCATGGTCCTCTCTCCAGGGTGTGCATGGTGTGACTAGTGGTATTGAGCCCGAGTCAGTCTCTCTCTCTCTCTCTCTTTCTTTCTCTCTCTCTCTCTCTGTCTGTCTTGAGACAGGGTCTCACTTTGTAGCCTAGGCTTCTCCTGAACTCACTATGTGGCCCAAGCTAACCTTGCACTTCGGGCAATCCTCCTGCCTCAGCCTCCCAAGTGCTGGGATTACAGGCAGACATGGCTTACGTGGTGCTGGGGAATTGAACTCAGGGCCTTGCACTTGCTAAGTAAGTGCTGTAGCCAATATGACGTTTCTCCAGCCCCAGAATCTTCTGTTTGCACTCAGAAGATGTGGTGGATGAGGACGAACCTTGAAGACAGAGTTACAGCTCCTTCAGTGACATCCTCAGGCAAGAAACTTGTATCTTTGCCATTAAGATGGCCCTCCTCTGTGGCCTGGTGTATCAGCACACTTTGTCCCATAATTTCTTCACCTCGCCTTCCCCCACAGCTCTGCCTCTGGATACCTCTAGCTTGTCCTCATCCCCTAGCCTGAGCCTGGACCATGGGAGGGGTTAAGCTCACGAATCTCACAGAGCCACTGAGGATGGGTGGCCTCCGGGGTCTCCTGGCCTCCGAGATGGGCCTCACACAGATTACTGGAGGGCCCACGTCCGGCCACTGTGCGCAGCGTGTGGGACTGTCTTGGCCTCCTAAGTGAGGAAGCAGGAGCCTGAGTGAGTCAGTACTTTCTTGTGTTAATTTCTGGCCTGATTTCCTGGAGACGGACTCAGAAAACCTCCCTGTCAGCATCTTCCTGTCACGATGCTGTGAGTTGCCGTAGTGAGTTAGAAGCCAAACTCACCATCTCCTATGTCTGGAGACAGACACAGAATGCTAGCAAGGCCAACCATTGTCCCCACTCAGACAACCCAGGTTTTACATTTTTGGTGCTTAATTTCTAATCTATTTTCTACTGGAACTTCTTTCTTTTTTTTTTTAAGAGATGAGATCTTACTATATTGCCCAGGCCTGGCCCAAAATCCTAAACCTCCTGCCTCAGTCTCCCAAGTAGCTGTGACCACAGGCATGTCCCACTGTACCAGGATAGTCAAGTCTTGCACTTTTTGACAAGTGTTGCAAGAGCAATAAAAATTTATAAATAATAAAATAATAGTCCCAGCCACATTCCTAACACAATCTTTGCCTAGTTACTTTATGTGTTTTATTTCTGTTTGGGGTATTGAAACATATTTTAATACCATCACATGACACGTGCCATTTTGCACACCAGTATTTAAGCTGAGTATTGGACGATCTCCAGGTTACTTGGCAGCTTGCATTACCACAGTTTTTATTGAAAAATACCGTCAGCAAAGAGATTGTTAGAAGTATCTAAAAATCATCATCCCTTTCAATGTTCTATTCCAGGCTTGTCTCACCAGAAAAAAAAAAAAAATCTACTTACCGTAAAAGTGCTTGTATGTACCATACAGAGGCAAATCATTTTTTTTCTGAGGTCAGGTCTCACAGAGTCCTGGCCAGTCCTGAACTTGCTAGATAGCCTGGCCTTGAACGCACAGTAATCCCCATGCCTCAGCCTCCTAGATCATTTCATATATAAAATATATATGTATGTATATGTATATATAAAGTCTCTATAGTTTCTATATATCTCTTTCTACAAATGCATGTAGTGATTCTGTATGCAACTTGCTATATATAGGTTGGTTAAAAATATAATGAGTGGTCCTGTTTACAAACACTGATGACAATGTCAGGCTCATTGGCATCATCCCCATCACCGAACTCCCCCTCACTCTGAACCTGCTTCTCGCATCGTCCTTGCCGCTTTCTGAAGCGATTCTGGAAGTCCTCTTCATGAGTGTCTTTACAGAATGCAGCAGATGCCCCCGCTGATGCCGCCGGTGGAGAGGCAGGCTCGCAAAAGCCATAATCGGTGTGTCCTTGGCCACCTGAGTTAGTGAACTGGGCCCCAAAACCAAAATGACCACAAAAAGTAAATATTTCAAATTGACTCAGGACCTCAAGGTGGCCATGGCAGTACGACTAGAGGCACTCAGAGAAAAAGCCCTTCCAGAACTGTTCAGCGGCACCAAGGTGAGGGTGTTCAAAGTGAGGGGGACTCTTTTGAGGGGGATGTGTCTCTTATTATAATAAATCTTTTGAATTAAAGTGCCATATTTTTTGGGTGTCCCTGTATGCCCATATCATAGTGATTGTATCGTAAATCCATATGTCCTGATATGTATACTCAAGTCCCCGTCTTTCTCCTGCTCCACAGTCTGGGCCACTCTGGCGTCTGTCTGGGTTGTGCTTCTGCTGCCCAGGCCGCATCCAGCCAGGGGCTCAGTGGTGCAACTTCCTGTGCTCAGGCCTGGAGCAAAGGTGGCCATGAGAGGACAACTAGAGCCTATAGTTTCAGTCAAGTATGATGGCATAGGCCAATAATCCCATCATTTCTGGGAGGCTGAGGCAGGAGGATTCAAGTTCTAGCCCAGCCTGGGCAAACTTACTGACTTCACAAGACCCTCTTTCAAAATAAAAAGTCATTAAATTAACTAATTGTAACTCAGTGCAAGGGCCCTGGGTTTGAATCCCAGTACCACCCACCCCTCAAAAAAGTATTAAATAAAAAAGACTGATGCCCAGCATCCATTGTGGCTAACTATGATCTTGTGAATACATGTTATTAGCATGTTGGTAAAAGTTGTTGAGGAAGGTTCCTTTAAAATAAAACTATTCACTATAAGGTGTTAATTTTTACCTTCGTACCTGCCTGGAGCTCAGGTGTGATTGCTGGAGCTGTGGTGTAGACTTTGCCGCCACGAGGAGCTCTTGCTGCTGGGTGGTGGAACAAGAACACTGTTGATGTTGGAGCATGTTCCTCCATACACATGGACAGTTCCAGACGCCTGACCAGTTCTCCCCAGCCTTGGCAGCTTAGCCAGTCTGCATACCATGGTCATAGGGCCATAGTAGACTTGAGCACTCCCTGGACAGCCCTCAGCCAAGCTCCAGGAGTCAGTGGAGCAGTGCCTCGGTGTCCCCATCCCTCACCAGAGCCTCTGACCGGAGGGTCCCAACAGGCCCCAGCCTGTGTCGCACACCAGTAACGCACCCTTCCTGCTCTGTTCTTTCCTGTCTCACTTTCCCATGTCTTGGAATTACAGCCAGCTAAGCCACCTGTGCCGAGAATCCACTTTTGCAGAAATCAAAACCAAGGCAGGGTGTGATTCTAGCTTCATTTTGAGGGTAACAGGAGTATCTGGAAGCTTTACACAGGGGATCTCCTGTGGAGGGGCTGGCTGCATGGCCCGAGGTGGAGATTGGAGGCGGAAGAACAGTGGGCATCAGGGGCGAGGCGAGCTCATCCAGCCAGTGACAGGTTGCCTGGTCCTGAGACACACTCAAGGCGCCACCTAGGGAACCCCAGGGGTTGTGGAAGGCTCTCTCTTAGGGACTGGGTTGTTTTCATGTGTGACACTGGAGATCCAGCCCAGAACCCTCACACTTAACTACATCCTCAGCATAATATTGTTTTAATTTTTACTTTGGGACAAGGCCTCACAGGTCACTAAGTTACCCAGGCTGGGCTTGAACTTGTGATCTTCCTGCCTCCGGCTCCCAGAGTGCCGGAATTAAAGGCTTGAGCCACTGGCCAGCTGGCAGCTAGTTTTGTTTTGAGGGAAGCGTTCCCTTTTCTTTGCTCTCCTGACTTCCATTTTCAGATGCTCCAGGGCTCTCAGAGGATAGAGTGCTTCACATCTGCCAGCAGGGTAAGGAGTGTCCTTGCAGAGGAATGACTCTCCCCAGCCTGGCTGGCTATGCCAGGGTGGCAACGGTGTGTCGCCTACTTGATTTACTAGGCTTTTCGGGCTTGGCCGTGATGGAGCCAGCATGGGAGGAGCTGGGCCGATGTGGTATGTTTGGCCCGGTTGAGGCCTGGCCAGGGGCTCTGGGGCCGTTGTCCAGCCTGGCTCAGGCCAGCCCCGCTTCCTCGCCACCCTTGGGCGGGCCTCCAGTGCAGCTCCAATCTGATCTCCCACTGTGGTCTTAGCCTGGCAGGCACGTGGTCTGTATCCCACACCACCAGTGAGTCATAGTCTGTCTGGGGGATGGTCCCTTCCTGCCCCTCCAGTGTCCCCAGGACCAGAGTCCTGCCCGGGCATTCATTGGGCGCTGGCTGTAAACTCACTCTTCCAGAAGCGTCTTCACAGGCATGGAGGGAACTGGACCAGAGTGGACGTGAGGGGTGGTGGGCAGCGTGAAGGGCCTTTGCTCTGGCTCCCCACTCCTCCGTCCACTGCTGTTTCTCCCTGGTTTGCCAGCCTGGAAGAGATCATTAGGGCGACTTGGCTATCAATAGCAAGGCCACTGGTTAAAAAAATTATATATTTAATATATATTTATATATTATATATATATATGTGTATATATATATATATATATAACTACTAGGCCAGGTGCCACAGACCTCTAGTTCCAACATTTAGGAAGCTGACACAGGAGATTGAAAGTTCAAGCCCAACCTGAGCAACTTAACAAAAGTTTGTCTCAAAAACAAAAATAGTTTGGGGCTCAGTATGAAGGTCCCAGGCTCGATCCCAATATCTCTCTCTCTCTCTCTCTTTCTCTCTCTCTCTCACACACACACGCACGCACACATACGCATGCACGCACACATCATTGCCGAGGGAGGCCATGGAAGTCGCACAGGAGGCTTGGCCTTGCTCAGTTGCTCAGCCTGGTAGCACCAGCCCCGTGCTCCTGACAGTTGCCCCACCCCTCATCCAGCACCACAGTCTCCTGGGTTCCTTTCCAGTGACATAGTTAATGATATTTATGGATCCTTTTAGTGTGTTAACACGTGTAAGAAATGAGACAAAAGCACATTCTCTTATAATTTTATCTTATCACACATTTAAGGATATTTGCATTTCTCTTTTTCCCCCACAGCTCCTCACTATGTAGCGCAGCTGGCCTGAACTTGCAGTCCTCCTGCTTCAGCCTCCCAAGTGCTGGGGTTATAGGCCTGTCCACCTGTGGAATCTTCTAGTCTCTCAAGTGTCCCCTCCCCTCATAGGTACCTGTGTCAGTGACAGGTGTGGCTCACTTCCTGCCTCTGGGTGCTGTCCTTCTCTTCATGGGCTTCAGGCTGGTGTGGTTTCTGTTTTAGCTCAGACCATGGGCATGAGTGTCCAGCCCGTGGCCCCTGTGCTGTGTCCTGTGGAGCATCAGCTCTGTAGGTGCTCACAGACAGCATGGAGAATGCGGTTTGTTTGGCAGTTGTTGAACTAGACAAAGAGAAATGAGCTTCTGTTTTTTTCTTGTGTGTGTGTGTGTGTGTGTGTGTGTGTGTGTGTGTGTGTGTGTGTGTGTGGCTGGGGATCAAATCCAGTACTCCACACATGGTAGGCAAGCCCTCTACCACTGAATTACATGCCCAGCACAAGAAACTCCTTTTTTTTTTTTTTTACTGGGCTCTTAGAAGAATCTAAGAATCTCTCTCTCTCTCTCTCTCTCTCTCTCTCTCTCTCTCTCTCTCTCTCTCTCTCTCTCTCTCTCTCTCTCTCTGTCCCTCAAGATTGGCTCTTGCTGTGTAGTCTAGGCTGGTCCTGAACTCATTATGTAGCCAAGGCTGGCCTAGAACTCATGACAATCCTCCTGTTTGTTCCTCTTGAGTGCTGCAATTACAGGTGTGCACCACGCACCCAGCTAGTTTTCATATGATGCTGGGGAATCAAACCCAGGGCCTTGCTCAGGCTAGGCAAGTGCTGTATCCACTGAGCAACGCCTCCAGTCTCTGAGACTCTGTTATTTCCTATGCATAATTTCACCTTCAAAAAGGAGGGAAGAGGGAAAATTCAAAGGGGTGTTGCCCAAACTAACCCGGACTGGGGCCCTTCTGTGGAATGCAAGGTGCATGTTCCAGCGCGGGCACAGTGCCAGGGGCTTAAGATCCTATTTTCAAAAGATTTTGTTTGTCCTAGTCTAATTTTCTTTAGCCCAGTTGCTGTGGTGAGCCCCTCACCCTGCCCCTGGAGGGTCTTTGTAGCCCAGTTCTACAAATCCCACCTGCCCCTCTCAGGGTTTGTCAGATCAGCCGGCCACCTGCCGCGCAGGGAAGCGCTTGGGAACGAACAGCACCAAGGACAGAGCCTCGCGTTGTACCTCTGGAATGGGAGGATGCTGACGCTTCATCCCTCTGGCTTGGTGGGGGCTGCTGGTCTCCCTGACCATTTTCATCTGGAAATAGGATCTTGCTAAAATGTAGGATCCGATTCAGTGAGTGTCAGGTGAGGTCTGAGGTTCTGCCTTTCCCACGGTGTCCAGTGGCACTGGTGTGGCCAGTCCAGGACTCCTCTGTGTGCTGCACAAGGCCACACCTGGGCTCCATGGGAAAGAATGCCTGGATTAGCCAACGATGCGTACTGTGGGCAGGGAAGCGGGCCACGAGTAGATCTTTGCCCTCCAAGTGTTTCTTTATCTTGAAAAGTGATGCATTATTCATGACATTATGGGATGAAGTAAACTATTCATACCATAGAATGTTACACAAGCATGAAAATTTATGTCTATAGAGTCTGGATGACGCAAATACCAAGAGACATTGTTTTAAAAAGGCAATGGGCTGGAGAAATGGCACAGTGGTTAAAGCACTTGCCTAGCAAGCATATAGCCCTGACTTCAATTCCCCAGCATTGCATACAGCTGGGCATGATGGCTCACACCTGTAATCCCTGCCCTAGGGAAGCTGAGGCAGGAGGATTGCTGTGATTCGACGACCAGCCTGGACTACACAGTGAGTTCAGGACCAGCATGATCTACAGAGTGAGACCCTGTCTTAAAAAAAGGGGGGGGGGCAAGGAGCCAGAGCCTGGTGGCTTAGGTAATCCCTACACTGTTAGGGACTGAGTTACAAGTTCAGGCCCAGCCTGGGCAACTTAACAATATACTGAGACCCTGTGTCAAAATAAAAACTTACACTAGGGCTGGGGATGTGGCTTAATACAAAGGCCCTGGGTGTTCAGACCTCAGTAACCTACATGCATACACACACACACACACACACGCACACACACGCACGCACACAGAGGTAAGGCTGTAGGAGCTGGGGTTATAGCTGAGTAGTAGAGCGTGCTCAGCATGTGCAATTCCCTTGCCCAACCTTTGACACCAGAAAGAAAGAGAAAGAAAAGACAGAGTTGGAAGACGAAACTGTGTAGCACTCTCCCTGTGTGCGCGTAACATGAATAGCCATGCCCTTGGCGACACTGGGTGTCCACAAGGCTCTAGCAAACAGACATTCTTGTACTGCTGGGGGAATGTGAACTGCCATAACGACTTTGGAAAACTCACTGGCGCTACTGCTAACATCTAGGGCATTTCTACCTTCGAACCCAGTCCCCTCCCAGGGGACACAGGAGGGAAACGCGTGCATACAGGCGCCAAGGCCTGTGGGTGGTGGTCTTGCCGGGAACAGCCCCCAAGGGAGAACCCCAATGTCCTTCAAGAGGAAAGTGGATAAGCTGTGGGGTGTTTGTCCTGCAATGCTACACAGCCGTGGAAACAACTGAGCTAGCCGGGGCTGGCCATGCAGGAATCTCAGTAACACAATGTCCATTGAAACAGTGCACAGAGACAGCATACAGGTTCTAGTCCATGAGCCCAAGGATATTTTTGGCCATTCTTTTAATTTTTTAATTTCTCATTTTAAATTTATGCATCACACATCACTTCCCTCAACTCCAACACTCCCTCTTTTTTGCCACAAAAATCTATCTTCTTCTTTTCTCCCATCTGTCTTTAACTTTTTAAAATTGTTTCATTTTCTCTTATTAGAGATTTTTAACCTTCTGTGTCTGATGCATTTGCTAAGCATAGTGGTCACAGGGTGCATCTATTTTCCTACGAATGACTCAAAGTTGTCTTTCTTTGTGGCAGAGTAGTACTCCATTGTGTAAATATACCACATCTTATTTATCCATTCATCTGTTGTTGGACATATTGGCTTCTTCCAAGATTTTACTATGGTAAGTTATGCTGCTCGGCTGGAAGACTAGCATAGAGGTTACAGCACTTGCCTAGCAAGCACAAGGCCCTGAGCTCGATTCCCAGCACCACGTAAGCTGGGCATGGTAACACATGCTTCTTATCCCACCACTTGGGGGGCAAAGGCAGAAGGATTGCAATGAATCCGAGGCTAGTTATATATAACTTGTGCTGATATAAACATGATTATGCATGTATCACTCTCGTATGATGACTTTAAATTTTTTGGGAACATACCCAGAAGAGATATAGCTGAGTCAAATACGATACCTACTTTCAATTTTTTTTTAGAACTCCATATTGCTTTCCATAGTGATTGTACCAGTTTACAATGTAGGTGGACTCCTTAGTCCTCACAATCTTGACAGATTTTGTTGAATTTTTTTAAAAACTCTTATTACCAGCTATTCTTAACTGGCACTAGTTGGAACCTCACTGTTGCTTTATATGCATTTCTCTGATGGCTATGGACGCTGAACATTTTTTCAGGTATTTACTGGCCATTTGAACTTCTTCTGAGATTCTGAGAACTGTCTCTGCATTGCAGTTGCCCATGTTTTGATTGGGTCTTTATTTTAGAGGGTCTAACTTTTTTTAGTTCTTTGTATATTCTTGGTAATAGTCCTCTGTCTGAGGAGTAGCTGACAAAATTTTTTCCCATTCCATCAGTTTCTTCTTCACTCTGTTGATTGTCTCCTTTGCTGTGCAGAAGCTTTTTAATTTGATATAAAACCATTTATTGATTCTTGGTGTTATCTTGTATGCTTTGGGTATTTTAATGAGAAAGTCCTTGCCTACATCTATGTCTTCAACAAGTTCAGTGTTTCCATTTTAATGTCTAGGCTTTTGATCCATTTTGATTTGATTTTGGTACATAGTGAAAGACGTGGGTCTAGTTTCATTCTGCATATGGCTAACCAATTTTCCCAGCACCATTTGTTAAAGAGGCTATCTTTACTCCATATTGTTGCTTGGATCTGGAAAGCCCCCCAAAAGTCTCATGTAGTTGGATATTATGCATTGTCAGTGGAACCATGTGCTGTTGGTCTGGA
The DNA here is from genome assembly GCA_004027205.1 of Ctenodactylus gundi. Taxonomy (NCBI): domain Eukaryota; kingdom Metazoa; phylum Chordata; class Mammalia; order Rodentia; family Ctenodactylidae; genus Ctenodactylus; species Ctenodactylus gundi. The sequence goes on from PVKB01000032.1 coordinate 1,557,734, forward strand.
GGGATGGATTACAGGCATGCAGATTGAATTACAGGTGTGTGGTGGGGGGTTTACCACACCTTCCACACCTGGAGGAGTTTGTGCTGGCCCCCCTTGCTCCCAGGCTTGTTTGCTGTTCTGCCATGTTTCCATGGGGATAATATGTGTCTCCAGAGCATTGGCTTCAGCTCTGGCTCCAGCTGCAGCCCCACCATGTGATTCCACCATTTTCCAGCCACCCACCTGTGAGTGGACTGTGATTTTCTGAAACTGTAAGAGAAAATAAATCTTTCCTCCGTAAAGTTGTGGCTGTTGGGTATTGAGTCACAGGGACAAGAAAATAAGACACTTCAACATATATTTTGGGCCCTTTGTCAAATTTCAGCTGGTTCAAGGTAGTTGGGGATGCCTCTGCATCTTCAGTTCTGTTCCACTGATCCACCTGTCTGTTTTTGTGCCAATATCATGTGACTTCTATCACTGTGGCTCTGTAATATAACCTGACATCTGGCATTGTGATGCTTCCTGCTTTTGTTTTGGCTATTCTGGGTCTTTTCTGATAACATACACATTTTCAAGTCGTTTTTTCTAGTTCTGTGAAAAATGTTCTTGGTATCTTGTTTGGGATTACATTGAATCTTTATATCAGTTTTGGTAGTATGGCCATTCTGACTAAGTTAGTTCTACTTATCCAGGAGCATTTTCTAAAACTCTCTTTGATTTCTTTTTTCGGAGTACAACAGTTTTCAGTATAGAGATCCTTCACTTGCTTAGTTAGGTTGATTCCTAGATGTTTAATTTTTTTTGATGCTACTGTGATAGAATTGTTTTCTCTGATCTCCTTCTTTGTGTTTTCATTGTTGCTGTAAAGGATTGCTATTGATTTTTGTGTATTGATTTTATATCTTGCAACTTGACTGAATTTGTTTATTGGTTCTGAAAGTCTTCTGGTGGCATTTATGGACTCTTCTATGTAAAGGATCATGCCATCCAAAAATTAGAGTAGTTTTACTTCTTCCTTTCCTATGCATATTCTCTTTATTCCATTCTTTCCTCTCTCCCTCTCTCTCTCTCTCTCTCTCTCTCTCTCTCTCTCTCTCTCTCTGACAGGGTTTCACTCTGTAGCCCAAACTGGTCCTGAACTCACTGTGGAACCCAGTGTGGCCTTGGACTCATGGCATTCCTCCTGCCTCAGCTTCCTGAATGCTGGGATTATAGGTGTGCACCACCACATCCGGCTTCCCCGTGCTGGGTAATCATATTAACTCAGGTACCTAGTGCTTGATATAGTGCTTGCTAGGCTTTAACTGCTGACCCAATCCTCCACCCCTATTCTATTCTCTTGCCTTATTACTTTGGCTAAGGTTTCTAGTACTACATTGAATAGAAGTGGTGAAAGTGAATACTCTGGTCCTGTTCCTAATTTGAGGGAAAATGCTTTCACTTTTTCCCCACTTAGGATGATTTGGCAGTAAGATTGTCATAAATTACTTTTATCATTTTGGGGTAAGATCCTTCTACACTTATTTTTTCAGAGTTTTTATTAGGAAAGAATGTATTTTGTCAAGGTTTTTCAGTATTTATTGAGATGATCATGTGGTTTTTATCCTTGTTTTTGCTAATGTAGTGTCTTAGTTACTTTTTCATTGCTGTGACTCAATACCTGACATCCACAAACTTAGGGGAAGTTTATTTTAGCTCACAGTTTCAGACGGTCACAGTCCACTTAGGGGCAGCCAGCAGCAATGGAAGTACATAGCAGAGGCCAAGGTGGAGGCAGCTTCTCACAACATCACAAACAGGAAGCCAAGTCCCATCAAGTCCAGTCTCTCCCCAGAGGAAAAAGCTGTAACAATCTTTCTTCTTCCTTCCTCCTGCACAGGTCCAGTTCACAGTTGGGTCTCCCACATGTAGGTGGATGTTCTTTCCTCATTTGCTGGCCCACAAATCATTCACACTCTAATCGAGGCTGGTTTCTAATTGCCTAATCCAGGCATGATTCCTAAACTCTAATTCAGGTGTGGTTCTTAATTGCCTCAAATTGACATAATCTGTCCAACAGTCATATGTACTGTAATACATTAATTGATTTAAATATGTTGAACCATCCTTGCAACCCTGGGATGAGACCAACTTGGTCATGGTATATGATCTTTTTAATAATTGGTTGCATTCTTTTAACAGTGTATTAAGGATTTTTCATCTGTATATTTTTAAAGGAAATTAGCCTATAGTTTTCTTTCTTTGTTGGATCTTTATCTGGTTTGGTGGTCAAGGTGATATTTGCTTTTAGGCAAGAGGTGGGCAATTCTGATAAAATTCTGTGGTGAAACTATAAGGTCCAGGGCTTTTCTTGGTTGTAGACCTTTCACTACTGCCTAACTTTATCCCTGGTTATTTCTCTGTTTAAGGTTTTTATGTCTTCTTAGCTCAATTGTAGTATATTCTGTGGCTAGGAAGTTACCTATTTCTTCTGAGTAGTTGAGTTTATTGGAATATAAGTTTTCAAAATAGTTTCTTATAATTCTCTGGATTTCAACGGTGTCTGTTGTGATTTCACCTTTCTCATTTCTAATTGTGTTGATGTGAATTTACTCTTTCCTTCTTTTGGTGAGTTTGGCTAGAGGTTTATCAATCTTATTTATCCTTTCAGAGAACCAAATCTTTGATTCATTGATTTTTTTCTCTTTGTTTGTTTCGAGTTCATTGATCTCTGCTCTGAGTCTTATAATTCCCTTCCCTCTATTGTTATTGGATTTGGCTTGTCCTTATATCTCTAGGACTCTGAGCTGCATGAATAAATTGTTTGGGTTTTTTTTTTTTTTGGGGGGGGACTACTCTGGTTTTTTCACTTATGTGTATTTATAGCTTAAATTTCCCTCTTATACTGCTTCCATTGCATCCCATACACAACGAAGTGGTATGAAGTGCTTCCGTTTTCATTTGACTTCAGAACATTTTTTTTCTTTCTTTCCTAGTTTCTTCTGGGCTCTGTTGTTTGTTTAATGGTGTGTTATTTAATCTCATTGTATCTGTCTAGCTTCTGTAGTTTCCTTTGCCGTTGATTTCAAGTTCTATTCCCATATGATCTGAATGTATGCAGGGAATAATTTCACTTCTTTTTTATTTATTTAAGCACATCTTAGGCAGAAGGATATGATCTATTTTGGAAAAAAATCCTATGAAGCCCATAAATTTTAAACAAGAAGAACTAAATACTATCATTTGAGGATGATATGCAGATGCTAAAAGTCTTTTCTTTTTTCTTTTTCTTTTATTTTTTTCTTTTCTCTTTTTTTCTTTTGTTTTTGTTTTTGTTTTTGTTTTTGTTTTTGTTTTTTTTTTTGAGACAGGCTCTCACTCTATAGCCGAGGCTGATCCTGAACTCACTATGTAGCCCGGGCTAGCCTTGAATTCATGGCAATCCTCCTGCCTCAGCCTTAGTAACTTAGTAAGATCTGGTCTCAAACTAAAAATAAAAATATGGGCTGTGAATGCAGCTCAGTGGGAAGGCTCCCTGAAAAGATTCAGTTCCCAGTAGCAGAGAAAAGGAGGCGTGGGGAGAGGGGACACAACCCACATCGCACATCTTCCTGCGTGCCCTTTGCCTGGAGCATCTCTCCTTGCCTTCCCAGCCCCTCTTGGCTCGTGTCAGTCCGCCTGCCCTCTCTTTGTTAGGAGCCACCGTGCCAATTATAAGATCCAGCTAATTTCCTGGCTGGAACATCAGCTGCCTGCCCTGGAAAGAAGCCAACCAGCTTTCCCAATCTCCCTTAGCGGTTTTGACATCTCGGTGGAAACAGCGCAATTGTCTGAAGATTTATGACCCTTCAGCCTTGACCCACCAGGTGTTGCTGAGTGCTGCTCTGTCTCAGCCTTTTGCCTACAGCAGATGGGTCCTAAGGACCAAGGGATCTGCGCAGTCTTGTTTCATCTACAAAGAGCTTGCGAACTGTTTCCATGATCTTTGTGAAGGCAGATCAGTCAGAAAGAGAAGAAGGCCAAGCTGGCTGGACTTCTGAGATGAGGTTTTAATTTATGTGACAATCATTAAGGCTCGTATTTATTGATGGGCAATTTCCTTCAATGCTTCATCTCTCCTGTGGTAACAGCAACGCTGTTGATCCAGTTTCCACGTTAACAAGGCAATTCTTCCAACTTTTAATTTGCTGACACAATGAGTTTCCAAGCAGCGAACATCCAAGTCTGGGAAGCCAGACTTAGAACAGGGTAGGTTGGAGGGAGAGCTTTGGCTTTTTCTCTGGGTGAAACCAGGAGGGCAACTTGGTAAGATCCTGTTCTGAAGTAAAAAATAAAAAAGATCTGGGGATGTTGCTCAGTGTGAAGGACCTGGGTTCAGTCCCCAGTTGATTCAGGACAGTCCGGCTGCTTCAGCCTTTCAAAGGCTGGGGTTGCAGGCGTGCACCACCACACCCAGACTTATGTGGTGCTGGGGAATTGAACTCAGGGCCTTGTGCTTGCAAGGCAAGTTCTTCAACTGCTGTGCCATTTCTCCAGCCCAAGGATGGAATCTTTGATAACCTCATAATAGAGAAATGCAAAAAAGTACAGTTGAAGTTGGGCAGATCAGAGATTCAAGCAGCAGTGTCCCTGTCTCTCATCTTCACCTTCATTCATTCTTTCTTCCTTCTCTCCTTTTCTTCCTGTTATTCCTCCTCCTCTTCTCCCTGTCTCTGTAGGTCAGCTGTCTCTGTTTCTCCAGCTTCGTGGCAGAAGATGGTGACAGTGATATGTTGGAGTTGCTCTTACAGACTCTGTCTCTCTCTCTCTTTCTCCTTTATTTTGTGGTGCCAGGATTGGAACCCAGGTCCCTATCCATAGCTGGCAAACACTCTGCCACTGAGCTACACCCCAGTCCTGTTAGAGACTCCTGAAAGCCAGTTGACATTTTTAGGAATTTCGCAAGCCAGTTGTTAAATACATCCACTATTAATAATTAGATTATATAAGTTTAAGTTCGATACATTGTATTAGAGTTAAATTAATACTCAAAAGTCATCCATTCTTAATTATGGATTTCATAATTACTATTTGTTTATTTTCTATGTATTTATTTTTGTGGTCCAGGGGATTGAATCCAGGGCCTTGGCACTAAGATGTCCTCCAGCCCATCTTTTATTTTTGATTTTGAGAAAGAGTCTTGCTCAAGTGCTAAGTTGTCCAACTGGGGTGGAACTTAAGATCTGTGATTTCAGCCTCCCAGAGAGCTGGGACCACAGGCCTGGGCCCAGAGCCCGTGAACTGAAGGTCATTTGTGCCTAAGGTAGCCATGTGATGAAACTGCTGAATCCCACTCTGCAGTGCGTCCCTTTCCAATTCTGTGTTCAGTGACCACCTGTTGCTAGCTCAGAATTGGCCCTGGTGGCACTAGATCTTTGTCGTTTCACTTTTACCTTCTTTGATAACATAAAGGAAGGTATTGGCCAACATTCATCCTGGAATAGCATTCTGTTGTCAATTCCATTAGAGTTCGGCTACCAATTTGGAATTCAAAAGCCAATGAAAATATTCTGTTAGGATCAATTGGCTATGTGAAATTAAGAGTATTATGTATTTCATCATTGTAAATTCCAAGCTATATATCCATGTATCAGTAAAAAATTGTTCCAAATTTACATATTAGTATATACACACACTAGTTTTCTTGGAGAGTTGGCTATTAAACATCTATCAGCCCATCCTGGGATTATAAGCGTGTGCCACCACACTGAGCTCATAGAGTGCTGGGAAGTCAAACCCAGGGCCGTGTGCTACCTGACCTCGCTCTCCCAAATAACATCTGTCTGATTTCTCCTCTTTTTTGAGACAAAGTCTCACTGTGCAGTCCAGGCTGATCCTGAATTTACCATGTAGCCCAGACTGGCCATGAACTCATGGCAATCCTGTTGCCTCAGCCTCACGAATGCTGAGATTATAGGTGTGCACCACTACACGCAGTTTATGTGGTGCTGGGGAATCAAACTCATAGCTTTGTGCGTAACTTGGCAAGTGCTTTAACCTATAAGCTTTGCTCCAAGTCCTTTAGATTTGGTTGTTGTTTGTTTGTTTTTGAGGCATAGTCTTTTCATATAATTCAGGCTGGCTTGGAACTAATTCTGTGATGCCTCAACCTCCTGAGTTCTCCCCATACTAACATGCTGCTTTTAAAATCTAATTTTATACTACTACACATTGATCCTGAAATTAAAGAAAGGGGCTAGGGTGTAGCTCAGTGGTTAAAGCTCTTGCCTAGTAAGCTCAAGCCCCGAGTTTGCTTCCCCAGCACCATATAAGCTGGGCATGGTGGCACATGTTTATAATTCCAGCATTTGGGAAGCTGAGGGAGGAAGGTTGCTGTGAGTTTAAGGCCATCCTGGGCTACACAGTGAACTCAGGACCAGCCTGGACTGCCAAGTGAAGCCCTGTCTCAGAAAAAAAAAAAAAGTTCCAATTTCATAACCTCAGGGATGACAACCTGCTGGTATGAGCCCATTGGCTCTCCTTGGTCCAAGCACTGTGGCCAATGAGGCAGGGTCACATGATGCTAACGTCTTTATCCCCATGCAGGGAGGTTGTCTTCAGAGAAAGGGAAGAATGGTAGATTGGGAAGTGTCCCCCAGCGTGCCTACCGTAGCAGGCTCGACAGACAAGGAGGAGCCCTGGCGGCTCTGGAAGGCAAGCACCACACAGAACACGCTGCGATGGCAAGAAAGTGGTGTGAATCCGCAGGGGAAGCATGGAGGAGGTGAAACGATATTGCAGGAACACAAAAGTTCAAGAGCATAATTAGAACACGTTTTGGAGAGTGACCATTGAAAGTTTACCTTGAGTGAGTCAAAAGCAGAGACTGAAGATGACGGATACAAACCTCCTGTGCGTCCCCTGGAGAGCAAATCCCAGGAGGGCACAGGTGGCGCTCGTGTTGGTCGGGACGACGGGAGGAGGCTGCATGCTGCTTCGCGCATTCCGATGAGGCTTTTGAACCGTGCGAAGGTAGTGCCCATCCAAAAATTAAGATTATATATTTAAACTAGAAATAGTAGCACCATAGATAATTATGTAACGCATGACTGTACATATGCATACCACGTTTGCAAAAAGTGCTTTGTCATCTGGCTGAAAGGGGAAGCAACGTTGACATTTCAGGAATAGAGAAGTCATGGTATACAGTAGGTTCATAGGAGGTTGGTGTGTGTAGAGGAAGTCAGAAGTCACAATTAAGGCTGGGCATGGATACACTGGATGTGACTCACACGTCTGCAATCCCAGCACTTGGGAGACTGAGGCAGGGGGATTCCATGAGCTCGAGGCCAGCCTGGGCTACATAGTGTGTTCAGGCCCAGCCTGGACTATGGAGTAAGATCTTGTCTCAAAAGTAAGTAAATGAATGAATTAATACAGGCTGGGTAGTAGAGGCATGTAATCTGAGCATTCTGGGAGGCTGAGGCAGGAAGAGAGCAAGTTTGAGTACATGTTGGGCAACTTAGCAACCTGTCTCAATATCAAAAGTAAAAAACAAAACAAAACAAAACAAGAAGGGCTGGAAGAATAGCTCAGTGGTTAAAGCGCTTGCTTCACAAGCACAAGGCCCTGGGTTCAGTTCCCCAGCACCACATAAACGGCATGGCCTGTAATCCTAGCATTTGGGAAGCTGAGGCAGGAGGATTGCCATGAGTTCAAGGTCAACCTGGGCTCCATCATGAGTTCATGACCAGCCTGGACTATGGAGTGAGACCCTGTCTCAAAAAAAAAAAAAAAAAGTAAAAGAAAAATGAGCCCAAGATATATGTAGTTCAATGCGCAGGTCCTATGCTTGTCCTCCAGTACAAAAAGAAAAGAAAAGAAAAGAAAAAACCCCACAATTATTGAATTAGTTGATCTTAATATTGAAGGCCAGCACACACACATAATTCTTTTTTTTTTGGAAACAAGGTCTCCCTCTGTAGTTCAGGCTGGTCCTAAGCTCACTATGTAGCCCAGGCTGGCCTTGGACTAACAGTAATCCTCAGCCTCAGCCTCCTGAGGGATTACAGGCAAGTGCCACCATGCCTGGTTTGTGTGGTGCTGGGGAATTGAACTCAGGGCCTTGGGTTTGCTAGGCAAGCGCTTTTACCACTGAGCTGTTCTTCCAGCTCCTAGCATATGTTTGTGCTACATAGTAACAACAGCTGTGACATCAGGGGGAAGGGGACGTGAGGAGGTGACAGGGTAGGACCAGGAAAGGGAAGTCAAGACCACCAAGACTCAATGTTTGCAGGCACTGACTTCTCAAGCTGATTGTTATTATATGAGTCACAAGTACACGCTAATACAAGACTGAAAAAAAAATGCCCAGGCTGGGTCTTCCGGCACTGGAGAGGTCCAGAGCGAAGCGCATCCCAGGCGTGAGAAGGGCGGCCTTGCACCGAGGAATCTGAAGTTTCCTTTGGTGCCTGTCATTCTTTGCTGTCTCTACGGTCCCTAGAAGCTCTCTGAGCTGATGCCAGAAGGGAGAAGCCCAAGCAAAGGCCGCCAGTCTGGGAGAGAGGAGCAGGGGACTGGTGTGGTGGTGAGATTTGTGTGCATGAAGGCAAGATTCTGGGGGGAAAAACAACTTTTCTAATTCACTTGAGGTTTTCTAGGCTGGTAAAAAGGAACTCAGTTGGTTAAGTACAGAGTATGGGGACCCAGCCGGGGTTCGAAACAGAAGCACAACACGGTGTGACCTGGAAGACAGAGAAGCCGCTGTGCCTAATTCGGGCTGTGCAGGAGGTCCTTGGGATTGTCTGGTTTAAGATTGGGCAAGCACTCCTGGCCACATTTAAATGTCAAGGCCTCAGTTATCTTTTCAGGGGGCTTTATTACCAATTTAGGGATCAAAGCTATGGAAACCAAAGTAACGCTTTCACTGTCACAGCTTAGTGTGCTACAACTAGCCAAGAGTTAACCCTCACATTCTGGTCATCTCTGGCTTCTTTCTTGTAGTTCATGATTCACCATATGTAATTAGTAAGAGACAGATGTCACCTTTAATCTGGAATTATAGTTAGAATTATTTAATAATGAGAAATACTATTTTACTATTTCAAGCAAAATAAATGAATGTTACTTTAAAAAAATATCCACACTGGGCAAAAGAAAAAGGGGCTAGAGGAATAGGAATAGTACAGTGGTTAGAGTGCTTGCCTACCAAGGCCAAGGGCAAGGTCCTGGGTTCAATTCCCCAGTACCACCAAAGCTGGCTATGGTGGTGCATACCCATAATCCCAGAACTCAGGAGGCTGAGGCTGGAAGATTGCTATGTTTGAGGCCAGCCTAAGCTACACAGTGAGTTCAGGACCAGCATGGACTACAGAGTGAGACCCTGCCTCAAAAAAAGAGAGAGAAAAACCACGTAATATTTAACCCATGCCGTGAATACCTTCCTTCCACCTGTGCCTTGGCCATGTGCTTCTGCCACTGCCAGCTGCCCATGAGTGGACTGGGACCTTCTGAAACTGTGAGCTAAAATGAATCTTTCTTCCCTTAAGTTCTGGGGGTCATGTTGGGTATTCTGTCCCAGCAACAAGAAATAACTGACATAGGGAAATGTGGATAATTTCCCTGGCTAGAAATCCTGGTGTTCTGTGGAACAAAGGGGTGAGATCAGACACTCTAATCATGTTCCTGATCTCAGAGCAAAGACTTTTGCTCTTTCATCACTGAGTAGGACATTCACTGTGGGGTTCCCACATGTGGCCTGATTAGTTTTCTTCGTTTCTACTTTGCTGATTGTTTTATCACAAAAGGGAATTGAATTTCATCAGATTTTTCCCACCTTGAGACGGCTGTGCTGATTCCCATGTTCCATGAATGTGGCATATGACACCGACGGATGCTGGGCTGATCTTGCAGATCCCCTCTCTTCTCACACTCACGGCCTTGGGTCTCTCACTTGCCACACACTCAGGAAAAAGACATAAATAACCTCAAATACTATCTAAGATCCTTACTTTTAGGTAAGTTTATGTTGTGTAACCTACAGTCAGTCCTGAGAAGCAGGTGAATTCTTAGTGACACTGCTGTCACTTGCCTTGGGGGGCTGACTCCCTTGGAATCACCAAAGGAGAACTTCTCTGGAGTGTCTTCTGGGAAGCAGCCTTCTCCAAAGATGGAGGAAGGGCTGGTTGAGTCAGTGAGAACTTTTCCTGTCTGGACAGAATGCCAGAAGCTATGTTTCTGCTAAACCTGGGTGGGATTCACAGTAGGATAAGGACGAGATGGAATGGTTTGAAATGCACAAGGTAAGAAGACTTTATTTTTTGAGAAAGAGTCTGGCTCTGTAGTCCAGGCTGATCCTGAACTCACTGGGTAGCCTTTGCTGGCCTTGAACTTATAGTAATCCTCCTGCCTCAGCCTGAGTGGTGGGATTACAGGCGTGCGCCACCATGCCCAGCAATGATGTGGTGCTGGATGGTCAAATCCCGGGTACTGGCACTTCCTAGGCAAGTGCTCTGGTCACTGAGCCAAACCCACAGCCCAAGAAAACCTTCACTGCAAAAGGACCCAATGAGCCAGGCATAGTGGCATATACCTGCTACTCCAGCACTCTAGAAATTTAGGAAGGAGGATCTCAAGTTCAAGTCCAGAATGGGCATCTTAGCAACACCTTGTCTCAAAAAATGGGAGATAGATGTAGCTCAGAACAGAGGCCCTGGCTTTAAGATGTAGTACCACAGGAGGGGAAAAACCATAACAGAATCTTAGAACATTGTATTAGTTTGGATTCTTTAAAAAGGCATAATTTATAGATTTTTGTCACCAAAAGGATCTATTAGGAAGGCTTCTAAATCTGAGGATAGAGATAGTCCAAGACGGCTGCTCAGCCGTGAAGTAGATCTATCTCCCTATCAGGACTGCAGGACAGCTGGTGGGGTGAGAGTTGGCTGCAGATCTTGGTTATTCAGAGAACAATGGCGAAGACCAAAGCCTGAGGGGCTGCAACTGAAGAGCAGCGATGAGCAGACAGGCACAAGTTGAGACTGGAGCGAATCTGTGCTGATGATCTGTGGCGTGTAGCAAGTTGGCATCCATAGACAATTGCCGAGGTGAGAGCTTTCCCTGAGGAAGAAGCTTTAACAATCTTTCTTCTTCCTCCTTTTATACCCTTGGAGTTCCAGTTGGGCCTCCCACATCTGGGTGGGTGTCTACCCTCATTGGCCAGCCCGCAAGTCACTCACACTCTCAATTCCCAAGCTGGACATGTTTCCCAAACCTAATCCAGGTGTGGTTCCTGATTGCCTCAAGTTGACATAATCTCTTCAACCAATGGTCACAAACATTTTGCCAAATCCAGAGAGGACCTGGGTGAACCAGAAGTCTCCCTGAGGCAGTGGTGCGCACGATTGAATCACTTGGAGAGCAGTGAACCAGGCCTCGTCCCCTCGCAGGGGCTGATGCAGGCAATCTGCAACGCAGCCCGTGAACTACCCACGCGTGTTTCCCACAAGTCTGCAGGTGAGTCATGAAGAGCTGTCATGGATGGAGGACGTACCTGCGCCAGCTCCCAACCTGCTTCACTCCTTTATTCCTCTGCAGGGCCTTATAAAATAAGTCTGTGGTGGCCTTTACATGGCGGGGCTGCTAAAACACAAAGAGGGTGACGTGTTTGCCAAGGATGCACGGTTTGTGAGTAGCAGCGTCCCCATGTGAACAAGACTGTGTCCCTTACCATGGTGCTGTGCTGCCATGGGCCTCCGTCTGTCCCTGCTGTGGTCCCTGCACAGGGTCCCAAGGTAGGAAACGTCCCTCTTAACCTTGAAGGTTGGAGCCAGAGGAACATCCAGGCACCAATGCGAGAGCTGAGGGACACGAAGGAGAACCCAAGAGTCTGTTTTAATCCCCAGGGGCGACTCTCCCACAGATGGACCCTTCTTGGTAGGAGGTGATGCCCACGCTGTGACCCAGCTGCCTCTTGAGGTCTCAGTGGAACCTGAGCCTCTTTTGGTTGTCATCAGAGTTGCTGTCACTCTGTGTGTGGAGCACATGGGCTCAGGACCTGGCGCTCCTTCCTTGAGGCTCCAGTTGGGGCTCTCAAGGCCTCAGAGCCCCAGCCCTGCAGCCCCTCCCCCCCAGTTTCATGGGGCCATGAGAATCTGTCAGAACAGTTCTTGCCCCAGCGGAACCATCCTGGGGAGCCCACAGAAGCTGGGAGAAAAAACAGCTGGTCCCCACTCCACTCCCAGCCTGTGCAAAAATAGATTCGAAAAGAAAAAATGGGTGAAAATCATGGCGAAAACTGGGGACTATGGAGGTTTTTTTGTCTACATAAGTAAAATGTGAGTTTAGAAAAAACTCACCTTGAACATGGAGATTCATGTCTGTAAACCCAGTGCTCTGGGAGGCTGAGGCAGGAGAATCACAATTTTGAATCCAGCCTAGGCAGCTAACATCTTAGAGACAGCCTTTCTCTGAGGGGATCACTGGGGATTCTGGGCCTGCCCTGTGGCACAGGCCTGCAGTCCCACTGCTCTGCGAGCCTGGAGCAGAAGAATAATCAAGTTGAGCCCAGCCCTGACAATTTAGGGTCTCAGCGAGACCTTGCTTCAAAATCAAAAATGAAAATAGGTGGGGGATGTAGCTCAGTGTGGAGGCCCTGGTCTTCACCCCAAGTACCCCAAAAGGGGGTGAGGTGGGGGAGTGAGTGACCCAAGGGACGGGAAACAAGCAGCAGAAGCCATCTACCATCAGGTCTGTGGGGTCCTGTTTGTTATGAGAGCCAGCTTCCGCCAAGTCAACGTGGGAGAGGGCTGCAGGCAGCCTGGAACACCATGGGGTGAGGGTCATCAGGGGCCATCTTGGAAACCAATACCACACTACATCAATAAAATGTGTGCCAGCGTGTCTGTACTGCAGGATTAAGAGCAAGGCACGGTCCTATGATAGTAACACATTCGATTCTCCCTAGAACCGTGTGGTTTAGGTACTGTTTTACACATAGGGAAACTGAGGCACAGAGAAGTCCCGTTCCCAGCCCAACTCAGCAAGCAAGGATTGAGGCCAAAGCTGCAGTCAGGTGACCTGGTGCCCAGTCTTACATTGGGCACACATGACACCTGAGAGGATGAAAACACTGAAGATGGCATTAAAACAGTCGGAGGAACCCTGGGGCTGGGGAGGAGCTCGGGTCGCCTTGCCTAGCAGCGAGGCCCTGGGCTCCATCCCCAGCACCGCAACAAGCTAAAAGCACTCTTAAAATAGAGCAGAAACAAAAAGAAAAGAAAAAATAGAGCAAGAAAAGAAGGCTGGGAAGGTGGTGAGTCAGGGAAAATGAAAGGATGTGTTTGATCCGGAAGGTGGTGCTGGTTTCCGTGGGGGGACACGGGAGGCAGGAGGGGGAAGGGTGGGCCCGAGGCTGCAGCTTCAAATTCTCCAGGTCGGATTAGGAGTCCTCAAAAGAGCCAGGAGGCAGAGGCGCAGCTCATGCCCAGGGAAAGGAGGCACAAAGCCTGCTGGAAAGATAAAAGTGGAAACCAAGCCTGTGACTTAAAAAGTTAAGCCTGAAAACATAGCCAGCGAGGAGGTTAAAAAGGACAGAGTTTTTGAAAACCCCCAAGAGAAGCAGCTGGAGAGAGACTGAAAAAAAAAAAAAAAA